>AWUE01015393.1:0-33305 GCA_001974825.2 Corchorus olitorius
AACTAAAATCAAATCATCAGAAAACCAGCATGATCACTCATTATCCTTATAATAATATATATCTATCTATATATTTATCAAAGCATATCATATATCTCTTACATGCAATCCCAGCCCCGGTACTCTTGTAATAATGAATCTACTATTATATATGCAAACACTTTAGTGCTTCACATACATGATACATGTATATATATACATCACACATAAATACATGATTAAATGGACCCATGCATACATGCATGCATGCATATATATGTATATGTGTTGCTTTAATGGATGTATATGTCTGTATTGGTGTGCGATGCAGAAGTACAAATATTATCCTCAGCTTGAACAATTTATTTCTTGTGTATTAATTTGTTATGGTTTATGATGTTGATGATCAGCCTCATGGTATTGTGCATGAAAGAAATAGATCATATACATATAAGCCAAGGATCGTTTTGTGGATTTTTCCCACTGGGTTTTTCCTCTTGAAGGTTTTAACGAGGCACCTCTTTGTCCCCTCTCCCTTGTTCTTCAATAATATTTCGCCTTTCAAAAAAAAAAGGATCGTTTTGTGGATGACCTTCATATGTATAATATTGTGAGCTTTTGGTTTTACGTTTAAAGTTTAAAGTATTATAGCCTTTTTTTCTTATAGGGTGGGAAGTATATTATAGCTTGTTATCAGATGGAAAATGGTGATATATATCTACCCCAATTCACCACTTCTAGCATAATATTTGTGCAGAATAACCATTTCACTCTCTAACCGTGAATAAAGAGGTAAAGTTATGGTGGTGCACTGGAATAGGGATATATCAATGATTCCATCATCAGATTCCTACTTTGGTTTGTTTAAAGAGTATGGGCAAATAAAAGCCGATCACACAAAAGACATACTGAAAGGTTTTCCTCTTGTTCTGATGGTTGGATGCTTACATTTTATCTTCAAGAACAAGGGTTCGAGCCCTCATGTATATGGAAAGAATCATCAACAGAAAAATACCAAAAAACATACGGGAAATCATGATTTATTTGTAAATGTTAAATGCTGGAATGTCCCTTTTTGCCTATGACTACATGTCGAAGAAAAGAAAGTTCCCTTTTGATTCTATATATAAATGTACCAATTTGTCCATTATGTCTTTTCAATCCCGATTTGATGGTTTTGGTTTTGAGATTCATTGAGTTTGTTAATTGTTAACAGGAATATAAATTATTAGGGTACGTAATTAAGGATGAAATATTAGTAATAAACATGCAAGTATACTGTGGACTTTATACCAATTTCCAAAGCCTAATTATAGGAATATATATAGAGAGAGAGGGTCATTGATTGGACTATATAAATATGTACGGATTTTAAGGCTTTTTTTTTTTTTCGCAGGAGATTATAAGCTTCTCGCATTTTTTTCCCAAGGATTATAATAAATATAGAAATTCAAATTAAGCATTAAAACTTCAACAAATTGGTGGATGCTACTATAATGTATGCATGGCTTTCCAGTGATTGATTTACATATATGTTACGTATTTCCTAACTTAAATTTTAGGTCATTTAGCATATTGCAATTATGAAAACCCATATTTTACTTTGAAGTTACTGTTGTCTGTTGAAGTGTTAATTTTTTCTAATGGAAAATATTAATAAAGTAGTAGTACACATATAACCAAGTACCCTAATATCAGGCCAAACCCGAAGCCCAAAAGGGCAAAAAATATTTTATACGAGGAAAAATAATAGTAGTAATTAAATAAATTACAAAAGAATATAGAAGGATCGCCAAACAAACAACGGAAGTACTAGTATATATATGGAGTATATTTGATTGTTGTGGAGATTTAAGAGTCAATTAAAATCTTAATCCATTTATTTGCTGTCAGCCTATCAACATCAAAAGGTTTTGTTCCGACTTAACTTATAATAATTGCAAATATTGATATAATTAATAAAAAAATTTAGTAATTATAGTATACTTTTTAATAATGAGGAAAGAAAAAGATTTTCTGGACGTCACTCTCCCCTTAAATCTTTGACTGAATTTAATATTCTCTGGATAGTGCTAGGTAGCTGGTGATGTTGTGAATTGGGATAAAATGCTATTGTTGCTCAATAATACTAGTGCTTTTCTTGACGGCAGTTTTCCCCTTTCATAATTATTCTCTCCGTCCCATTATATCTGTCTATTTTTCATATCATCAATATTAAAAAAATAGGTTAAAACATAAAATTCTATACAGCTTTTATCATGCCTTACAATATTACCCAAACTTTACTTAATATGTGTGTTTCTCTTCCCACATTTAATAAAGGTAAAAAGTAGTCAGAAATATCTTGAAAAAATGCGGGGAAAAAGAGTCCAACACCACATATGGTCAATATCAAATTTAGCCAAACTATGTGCCAAAATAAATAAAGAAGAGAAATCAAATCCCGAATCTTACAAATTAAACTACCACCTCCCCTCCACATCGACCCTGTCTTAACAATTCCCATAATAGCTATAAACGAATCACTCTCAAAGACACAAATCAGTAAAACCATGCTCAAAAGCCACTTCAAACCCAAAAAAAAAAGTATCGAGTATGTATTTTTGTTTTTTATAGATGAAAGTTCGTGGGGAAAAATGTACATACGACATGCAATAAGGTTGCACTGCTAGGGTGGCCTGAATTGAGATTGTTGTATAGATTCGTATAGTGAGATGAAAAGTTATTTTAAAAGGGTCGACCCAAAGCCCTTTTAAGTTTGAATTATTATTTGATACACCATATCAGTGTAGTTTTTGGATTCCACAAGTGGGTTCAAGGGTTGACAAGTACCCCATTTCATAATTAATTAGATTTTAAATGTTTCAATCTAGTCCTTAAATGACACATATCATCCTTCCAAACCCGTATGTGCAGTCTGCTAAACTCCAACAATATATTGAATAATTTTCCTTTAAGTTTTATCTAAACTAATATTTTAGTAACAAAAAAGGAAGGAGCAGCATCAAATCAAATTATCATATTGACAAAGTTATAAATTATAAACTTTAAATCATACCCCATATACCAAAAGAAAAAACTTTAAATCCTATTCGTACCCTGCCCCATGCGGCCATGCCCACATGTCACCAAATGCTTGGAATTGGAAATGGAAATAAAATACAAGGAAATTTCAAATCATCTAGAGAGACTATAGATCCATCTACTGTTGGTATTGCGGCTTATATTTGTTTTCTGGGCTTCTAATTTTCGTCGCAATTAGATCTCCATTTATTATTAATTAATGCTTATATTCATGCATTTTACAAATGTTTCATATGAATTTTTACTGTATGATTGTCGACTCTCGTACGTCTGCAGAGAAAGCAATTTTTGCTGTTCGTTTTGTTTATTTATAATTATATATCACCAAATTTATAAGACAGTTGAACAACTTAAGTTCAAAAGTACTTTGAAATCGATCATAAGTCATCAAAATTTTTCCAAATTTCTTGTTGGACCTTATTAAAATCATTTTGTTTTTTGTTTTTTATACCATTAATCATTTTGTTTTTTCTTGTTGCCTTTATCATGTTTCTTCATATTAGAGGTCAATACTCAATAATTGATTTAATGTGTTTAGTAATATAAGCACATGGTTAAATTATAGCCTCAAATTTATGTAGGCCGCACCAAAATATTTGACTTTACCAACCCATTTCCACTGTCACTCCAAATCGTCAAAAAGATCATTTATTATCCTTTGGTTTTCCTGCTTTCTACGTTGAAGAGAGACTGACAAGCACTTTACAAATGCAAATAACTTTCCTCCTCTCGGTCGGTTTCACTTGAAATTAGGCTTATTGCTTAAATAGGTCTTGAATTTACACAAAACAGCCAAATAAGCCCTTGAATTCTAATTGCAGCCAAATAAGCTCCTGAATTCTTTAAAAAGCCAAATAAGTCCTTTTCTGATGGCTAAATGCTAAAATAAGGACTAAACGTTTCAAGATTTTCTCAAATAAGGATCAAAATACACAATTTCAACAAATTAGAATACATGCTTAATATTTTTTTACAAATTGAATACAATATAAGTTAATATTAGTGTGTGAAATATATATAAACTAAAAAACGCACGATAATTTTATATCATATTACATTTAATGAATTTATTTTGATTAATAGGGTTTGATTTTTAATTAACACGATAATACCATTTTTCTATCTTTTTTTACGTGTACGTATGAGAAGCATTGATTTTCATTTAAAAATTCTCTAATCTGTAGGAATTTGCTAAGTATATGTTTTAATTTGTTGGAATTGTGTATTTTGGTTCTTATTTGAGAAAATCTTGAAACGTTTATTCCTGATTTCAACATTTAGCAATCCAAAAAGGGCTTATTTGGCCCTTTTAAAGAGTTTAGGGGCCTATTTGACTGCAATTAGAGTTCATGGACTTATTTGGCCGTTTTGTGTAAATTCAAAAACCTTTTTGAACAATAAACCCTTGAAATTAACAAAATCATTCGGTCTTAGTACTTTTTTCTTTTTCCTTAGAACCTTTTCTCGCTATGAATTTTACCCATTCTTTTATGTATTTCTTATGTGTGGAAGAATATATAGTTATTAAAAGAAGGAAAAATTTCCTAAAAAAACACAAGAAAGGAAAAAAAGTCCCAAATCCAAAGCAATTTGTTGAAGAATCAAAGGCACCTTTTAATAATTCTTAACGAAATTTACTTCTCTTTTATTTATAATAATAATTAGATATAAGTAGCATATAAAACCCCACTCATGTGTTGCATGCTGACTCTGCTCCTGATCATATATATAATCCAAAAAAAAATAACTACTTCGCTCCTCCTCAAGTGGTTATACAAACTTATTACTCAATTATTATTATTATACTAATTAATTAATATTTCAATTAAGGGTAATTATTTGATACACCGGCGGTGTAAATTTTGGACTCCATAAGCGAGTTGTGGAGTTGACACATGTCCATTTGTTGAATTAATTAAGTTTTAAATATTTCAATCTAGTCCCTAGAGGACACATGTCACCCTTCAGGATCCGCTTGTGTAGTCTACTAAACTCCACCACCGGTGTATTGTATAATTTGCCTTCAATTAATTACCACGTTTATTTATATTTAATTAATATGGCATGTTGACAAGAGAATGTGAATGTATCAATAAGTGTAAAGTATGCGTAGTACTAATTACTAAAATATTTACTTCCTAACCAAAGAAGAAATTAAGAGTTTTCATATACAGTTTAATAAAATTAATAGCTATATAGGTTTCACTTTCAGCCTCATAGAGTGTTCGTACGTAATTCCTTACTTCTGAAGAGTTCTAAATGTACTAGAAGGTGGGTTTTTTTGGGGAAAATTTTCTGCGTATTTTGGCTTTTTATATATGTATCATTCTTCATTCTTTTTCCAGTTCTTCTAATGGGAAATTGAGAATAATATAATAGTTAATGAGTAGTAAAGAATTTGTCTTTATATACATCTATAGGTGGTCATAATATGCTTATATAAAATTAACTAAAAGAATCTGAGAATAAAATTGAAAGAAAATCAATATGATAGAAGATTATCTTTAAAAAAAAAAAACGAACAACAATATGAAGTTGAAAGAAAACCTATATACACAAACAACGCTACATATATACAAACATAGGCCCACCATATAGTTCTCAATCTTCCATGACATGAACTATAAATATTAATCAAAGCTAGCACTAGGGATTTACACACTGAATATGCATTAATTTTAATGGTAGCTAGGCTACATCCATCTAAAATTGAAATGTTGATTAGTTTGATGTTTAGATTAATAAAATCGAGAGACTGATTACATGGTGAAATTTGATTAAAATTTTTGCTCTTTGGCTTCATGGGCTGGATTCTGGTTGTTGGTTTGTGTTTTTGGATTTATGCTCTGCTTTCGGTTGCTGTAATTTTTCATGGCTTTTTGTTTTTAGCTGAGTTGTAATGGTGTTTTTGATCTGTTCTTGCTCTGTTTCATCTGGGAGTCTGTTTGGACAGTGCCTTTGGATTATCATCTGCTATTTTCTTTCATCCTTTTTATAAATAAATTATCTCTGCCTTTAAAAAAATAAAAAAGAATTGAAAAGACAACAAATCTACAGATTTTTTAACTAATTTAGCCCAAAGCTATTATAAGGGGATTAACTATTTGGGTTAATCCACCTTAGGATCTCCTTCCTGTCGAAGAAGGATGTGCTCGGGTTCTATGTAACCTAAAGAGTTAGCCTATATTTTGTGTTTTTTTAATCGAAAATAGATCAAATAGATAATTATTAAAACAATGTTTTGGAGTTAATGAAATGTGAAGATTATTAATTAAACATAAGCCTTTCGATGATAGGTGCTGTCTCTCTCTAATTTACTTAGGTGAATATGCTTTTTTTCCGCATCACGGGGTAAGTTTAAGTACTAGTCTCAAAAACAAGCTTTGTAGGAGAAAATATCAAAATTAAGGACATTTGTTGTGATAAGATCTTAATAGTTGTAAATGATGTGACATTCTATAGGATGGATATATAAATTAATGGGACAAGTAGCCTAGTTACTCTATTTTAAATCATCAACAATGATCATAAAAATTAAGATTAAAGGGTATCCCTTGGACTATAGAACAACTCATTATGTATACATAAAATATATAAGTTTATAAGGTTATCCTTAAGATTATATATATATATATATAATATTGGATATCCAAACAAAAATAATTTTGTGGGTTCTTTCAAAAAAAAAAATTTGTGGGAAAAAAAATCTTTGTAATTGTGCAGCACATAACATTTATTGATTTCCTTTTCTAAAAGGAAAATCCTTATCAAGATTTAGGGACCCTTTGTCCCTTTTTTTTTCTCTTGTTCTTCTTATGTTTCTAATAATAGTACTATTATTTTAATTTCTTTTTTTTAAGGCTTAAAAAAACCAAGGAAAATCCACAAATATATATGATTTAGTAATATAAAATTGAGGGTAGTTGGTATGATCAAATAATACCACATAAAAATACAGTGCCCACGAGGGAACTTTATAAAATGGGGGTAGAGAGATATCGGTTCATATCTCATCTTATAAACCTGATTATTGATTATTGAGGAGGGATCAATATGTAGGGAATCTTTTGACATCTTAGGCCCCATCTCAAGATCTTATACGATACCCTAACAAACAAATCCATTGCGCTTTTGCCTGCCTGCCAGCCACCCTTCACCTCACCTTAATCCTCTTTATTATTTGCCCACAAAATCTTCTTTGTCTTGGATCCCAAACAAAACCAAGACCAAACTCCACAATAAATGTATTTCCCTTTACACCAAGGCCAAGGCCATGGATGATAATATGTTCAACTTCCACCAGCAGCTTTCTTATTCCAACTTTTTTGACGACCCTCAAGTTCAACCTCATCAATTAGAGGACCCAACTGATCCTCCACAAGATAAGATTTTGGATTATAATGTTCAATTTCCCATGGATATAGGTGCAGGAGGAGGCAGTGGTGGTAGTAGTAATAATAGAGGAAGTAGAAGAGGTCGAAAATTATCATTGGGAAGTGACAAGAATGAAAATAATGTTGATGATGACAAGAAAAAGTTGATGCATAGAGAAATTGAGAAGCAAAGGAGGCAAGAAATGGCCACCCTTTATTCTTCTCTTCGAACTCTTCTCCCTCTTGAGTATATCAAGGTCAGTTGTCTTTAATTATATATATGGATCTTCATTTCTCCTTAATTTCTTCAATTATTATGTCGAATTAATGAATACCCATTTCTTCTTTTTATATAATATCTTTATTTTTCTTCTCTAATTGAAGAACTGAACTGCACCTGGGTTTTGCAACTAGGGTTACTAAATTATCATGGGTTTGGGTTTGGGTTTTCCTTTTTGCAGGGAAAGCGTGCAATTTCAGATCATATGAATGGGGCAATCAGTTACATAAAAGACTTGCAGAAGAGGATTGAGGGTTTAACTGCCAAGAGAGATGAGTTAAAGAAGATGTCGAATATTTCAAGTGGTTATTTTGACCAAGGCGGCTCGTCCTCGAGTGATCAGTCTAATTATTTCCCAAGCAGCACCGTCGTTAGCCAATCCTTGGACGGTGTTGAAGTTGTGATAAGCAGCGGCGACCATGGCCCTCAAGCTTTGACCTTATCAAGGGTGCTCCAACTACTGCTTGAGGAAGGACTCGATGTTGTTAGCAGTATTTCTACCAGAATTGATGGAGGATTAATGGTTCATACCATCCAATCCGAGGTGTGTGATTCATTAACCCATTGACCTAATTTCCATAGATGATAGATTTAAAGGAAATTTTAATTTTTATATATATTATATGGTTAGTAATCCTTTTGTTTATCTGTTGCAGGCCGGTGATATGAGATGTGTTGACATTGCTAGGCTAGAAGAGAAACTGAAGGAAGAAATTTCATCATTGAGTCGAATTTCCTAGCTAGCTAGCTACTTATATATATATTAATGGTGTGGTCGTCGAATTTGGAGATTTTTGCCATTCCAGCTCCCTCCTTTTGGTTATTGTTTTGAGCTTGGTGAGGTTGGTCTTTTTTGCTCCTCAATTTGAACCCCCATTCTATCTTAGCTAATATTCTACCATATATAATTTGCATGCCTTGCAGATCGAAAAAACTTGGTAGAAATATATATAAGTATCAATAGATAATGGCCTAGGTTTATATTAATTTGCATGTATTTGACATTTATTTTCCCTGTTATATATCACATGTATTACAGGACTTGTTATCGTATCATCATCCGTTTTTCATATATAAATGAAGGGATTAACTTAGCCACACACATTGTCTTGCATATTCATATTCATTGTTATAACTTAATTTTTTTACATATATATATTATTGACTGAATTTAGCCCCACCTTAATTGTGTGGTTTAAGGGAGCTATATATAAGAGGATTTCCTTGCTGAATAATCAACCAAAACTTTGCTATGCCGGTAAGTTTCTGATGTGAGGTTGACTGCATGACACTGAGACTGGGTGCAATTCATGAGTGATGATCATATAATCCACAATCAAGTAGTCCTTGGCTAGCTCCTTGCAATAAAACAATATATAAAAATAATGTACAAATTTAGGATCTATATATTTTGATTCATTACTTTTGCAATGAGTCTTTCATTTCCCTTTAGTATCAAATATCAATATTATCGAAATTATTATAAGCTTCTCTATATATTCCTATAAATTTTACAGTGCATTACACATTATAATGCCCACAGTCATTTTTTTTTGTAGAAAGAATTTTGTACATCTATGTTGATAAGCAACACCATTTTTTTAGTTCAACTGCAGTCTTATATATTCTACATTGTATTTGTATGCATGTTACCTTCTGCCAAGAGAAACCTCTAATTGACTAGTGGAAATATTTCAAATTGCATATGCTTAAGTAAAAAATGTGATCATTGATTTGAATTTATAATTGGATATTGCTTATCAATGGTGCAAGTAGCAATAAATGTATAGAAGATCTTTTGTTTCTTTTAAAGATGCATGCTACAATCTTTTGGTGCAAGATACAATGATTATTATCACTAATATACATGAAGTTTTTTTTGAGTGAATATATAGTAGATTATATATGAGAAAGTTAACTTTATTCAGGTTCTACATATATACATCTATCAAAGCATATAAATCTTGACTATTTTCAAGCGCCATGCAAGCTGCATTAAGGTCAAGAAAAGGAAACTTTCAACCCAAAAGATGAGAATAAAAGTTTGAAAAATAGAATAAACACATATGAGTTGTTAAAACATCAAACATATATACCAGCTGCACGAAGCAGCTTGTATTAAAGAAATGCATTATATATCCTCACAAGTTGTATAGTTGATTGATAGAAGAATTCAAACATTCAAGAGATATATAGTTGAATGGAGTTTTTTAAATCCATTTTATATACTTTTAAGAGATTTGGCATTAGCTGAATTATATGTAATATTCATATCAAACACCTTTTTGGATGATCTGGTGTGTGTGTGTGTGTATGATCAATAGGCAATTAATTAATTAATTGTTAGCATGCATCATAAGTTATGTCAAATTTATGGAATTCGATCAATTATTCCATCTAATAAAATGATGCTTGCATTCTGAGTCTTTTTTTTTTGTTTCCTTAGTAGATGCATGTGTCTACATATGTTATCCCTAAATCTTCGTTTAATGTTTTTTTTTGTGGTTTGTTTGCTGATTAATTAATTAACCTCAATGCAAAGTCATACTAATCTTAGAGTTGTGAACTTGTGATTTATGACTAGCTAATAGCAATATCTATTGCATATATATTACTATATATATTAGTAGCAATAATATAATAATTCTAAGTATATAAAATTTATATCTTCCGTTCTATAAATGCAGTCTCATGATTTTTCTACCTTTAATTGTCCCAAATTGGTTGAGTCCCATTTGAAAGTCAGAGAATCTTTCCTAACATTCCTTTTATATATACCTTTTATAACTACATTGAACACTTTCTAGATCTCTTATCAATACATTTCTAATTAAGGGGTAACTAATTTGGAGATTAAAACAAAATAGTCAAATTTCAACCAAAAAATTCTCAAACTATGTGCAAAATAAAAAAAATACTCGAATGGGATTGTGTATTTTTTATAATAGTGGAAGATATATTGAAAAATGAAATAAGAAAGCATGATTAGCCTTTCATTTCGTAGAGATCATAGACTATGGAGTACTGTGCAGGTCCAATAATCATTAATACTCTTTCAAGTATTGAAATGAAATAAGACTATATAATATATGAGTTATTATCAGGTCCATCGTCAGTGGTTTTTATAGTAAACTGCACATTTGGGATTTAAAAAGTAATATATACTTGTCAACATTTTAAGCCGTTTGTGGAGTCCAAAAATTATATTGATGGTGTATCAAATAATAGCTTTATATAATATATGCACACGCATCCAAATCCTTTACAAAATGTTTATGAATTTCATTTTTATTGTTAATATTGTGTGTCATTCATGTAACCACACATATTACAATAATAATGTTCTAATTAGAGTTCCATGACTTCTTTAAGAGTTTCTTCTTGTTCTCAAATCTTATAGACTGTTCTGTTATGAAGTTTCAGCTTGAGTTAAACTTATCCTCATCATAAGCAACTACAAGTTAATAATTAAAAGAAAAAAAAAGCCAAAATGATGGAAACGAAGTGAATAAGGTAGAGGAGTCGAGGGATATTGATGGCAACTAGAATAGGGAGCATTAAGTAACCTATGTTTTTTTTTTTTCTTTCTTTTTTTTTTGACTAGTAAGGTTAGTTTGGTATTGAGGTTGCGGTTTGAAAAGGTTCGGTTTAGAAGAAGTGTTTTTGAAAAGTACTTTTTGAAATTGTAGTAGAAAATTTAATTATTAATTAATGTTTAGTATTGCTGTGAAACATTAATATGATAAGAAGATAAAATGTCTAAAAATAATATTAGTAGTGAAAAAGGAAGGAGAAAAAAAATTAAGAGATTTTAATCATTTGATGTCTAAAAACGCCTTTTTATATAGATAATGAGGGAAAGAACTAGTAAAAATAAATTACAAGAAAATAATTAAATGGCTTTAGGCCTGACTACTTCGAAAGTATCGGCTGAAGACTAGCTTTGCAGGTTGTTTTAGATTTTGTAGTCGAAATAAACTTTTGACACAAACCAATATTTAATTTGGTATTGTGTTTGAGGTGAAAATCAATATTTTTATTTCCAAACACACCAACGTCAAATCAAGTCTAAATAGTAACTTACGGGTTTTGAAATGGGATATGTGGATATATATATATATATATATATATATATATATATATATATCGAAATGGTTATGTAAGAGGAAAGCTAAGTACTCATGATTTGCATTCAAGAATAACACTTACACATTTTTACCTTAAATTTGTATGTTTTCAAATAATTAAAAAATATATTCTTATATCCAAACATCTAAATATCCCTTATATTTGTACCAATTGCTATTCTTGAATGCAAATTGTAAATACTTATAACTTCTCCCTTTATTTACTTGTTTACTTATGTGCAAGGTTCAATTATCTCTTCTCACAACTCATTATGAAACTATTTGAAATTCTTACCAATATTTTTTTCATAATAGATTTATTTTATTAAATCAAATATTTCTACCATAACTTTTGTTTGATTAGTTTAAATTAACCGACTACAATTCTCACGTATTATATCAAAATTAGCTATAATTCCTTTGGCGTGCACCAAGAAAGAGAAGCTAAATGTGATGATTAAAATACAATATTTTAAGGTATTCATAATGATTTTTTTCCCTTTTTCCCTTGGATGTTTTGTCAAATCGAACTAGATAGACAAAAATGATTATGAGCTGAAATTTTTGTCAAGCTATAAGGGAGTATATAATTTTTTATCTCCACCGTCAATCCGTCATTAATATGGCCTCAAAGGAAGAGAGGAAGGAATCCACGAATCATGATAAGGTTTCGTGATTATTAAAATTTGCATTAATATTAATTACCAAAAAGTATATCAAGTAGTAGGAAATAGGTATTGCATGTTTAACGTTTTCCCCTTCCTAAGATCTTTCCTTTGCCATAAATCACACTAATTTTTTACATTGTTTATACGGTTGTAATTCAAATCAAGCATACATTTAACGATTTTAAATGATAGTGTACAAAAATAGTATGGCTAGGAATAATATGCCTAGCTTTGTCCTATGTATAATATAGTTTTTTCGATTTAGATAATCATATTAGATTTCGATTAGTCTGGAATCGATTCTTATTAGACTCATATTAGAGGAAACTCCGTATTTATTTTTGTTAAACCCATATTAGGGGAACCTCTCAAAGTGTTTATTTCCTATATACACATGAATCCAACATAAAAATATAAAATCATACTTAAGGACATCGAATCCTTCTACTCGATTCAATATACACTCAAATATTTGATGATATTTTATGAAGATATAATAAGCTAATAAAGTCCAAAAAAACTCACATATTCTTTGGCACAAAACCCAAATGCAGTTTATATGTGGTAAAAGCATTAAATTTAAGAGAGTATGCCCCTACGATTGAGCCAAAGATTAAGGTGTATAGATTCTTAACTAATTTAATGGGGACATATATATAATAGAGAAAGGAATTAAACCCATATGGTTGACGGTGATCAACTTTTCTAATTGGAGTTTTCCATTTTGTTTTATATACAGAGTGAAATTGACATGAATAATAATTTGCAATAATTAATAGAAATCGATCCCGTGCAGCCACTGCATTATATTTTTTTTTTATGTCGGAGGTAAACATATATATATCACTACAACACATATTAGCTTTAAAGACACATGTATTTGTCTCAAAAAGTTAATTATCTGCCTCTATAAGTTTTAGAGGCAATTAAATTATCTGTCCTCAATAGTCCAGTCGCTAAATATATTTAGCGACATATTAGAGGCAAATAAATAATTGCCTCTTTTTTTAAAAAAAAAAATAATTGCCTCTATATTGAATAATTAGAGGCAAATTTATATGTTTTCAATTGTGATCTAAAACAACTATTTATATGTCTCTTTGCAAGTCTTTAAAAGCAAATATATTTGCCTTCTAAATATACATTTTGGTTTTTTTTTTTTTAAAAAAAAAGTTAATTAATTGGATTGGCCATATAAAAAGTGTGAAATAAATTATCAATTGAACTGTAAAAACAAATAAATTTAATAAGTAAAACCAAAATGTAAATTTTCATTCAATCATAGGAATTACAAACGGAAAGCAAGTTCCTTAAACCCAAACTAAAATGATACTCTAACACAAGCTCTATTCCATAGAGTTTGATAGGAATTACAACAAAAGAGTAACTACGCATATCAACCTCCGAAAGTTTTTTTTTTTGAAATTTATGGAAATTGACTCCATTGATCCAATCAGATTATTTCCTTCCCTACTATAGTTACATCATTATGCTATTAGGACGAGGTTATGGTCAAAACCTGAAGCTGCTTGGAGAACTTGAAAGTCTTCTAAATAATCAAGCAAATATAGGCCCAACTTCATCACTGGAGCTTCCTAACCCAAGCCCGCCATTCTTACCACAGCCCCAGACCCACACCTGGCCTTCAGATGTCAGAGCAATGGAATGCACGTGTCCTTATATGGATACAGTTGTTTCCCCTTGCAATCCCTCAATCATCAATGGGAGGAGACTCTCTTGTCCGGCCTACCTAATTGCGAGCTTTGTCCATGAGACCACGCTCCTTCCAGCACCTTTAGCATCCAAAATGCAGAAACCTCACAAATTGTCAAAGAATGACCAAGACCAAATGCTACAGACATTGGATGGAAGCTTAGATCAACAAAGTACCATTACCTGAAATTAGACATTAACATTAACAGAGATGCATGTCAAGTTGCTAAGATATCCACATACACTATCACACATAAGCCTGCAACAAACTCTAACTTACTGCAAAGAACCAAGGAATGATCAAGCCCACACACAAAGTCTTTGACTTCAAGCCCTTACAGTTCTTCAACCAATTGAGGTTCCCAAATAATTAGCATGTCTTTCTCCTCTCCATTCCTTTTAAAACCATTTCCTTAGCAACATCCAATGCTGAAGGTGAAAACTGTCGAATATATCCATAGATGTATTTGCATTTGAGTCTAACAAAAACAACTTCCTGTTAATGTTATCATTAACATAAAAAAATATACATGTTATGTTAACATCTTCCACTGATTAAACATGATTACCTTGTGCATCAGGAGCAGAGCCCTTAATTTCTCTATTTCAGTTGGTCTATATTTCCTTGAATTAAATCAACTAATATATAAGAAAAAGGCAAGAAATTAGGAGAATTATGAACCATCGAATAGTAATTCTACCTTTAGGAGTTGCAAATTCCTTGTTTTTGTTTCCAGCGGATTCCTTGCATCTGCTACAAACATCAGACTGAATATCAATTTCTTTTGTTGTCAATTGTTGGAACCTCAAAATCTAATTCTCATGTGCTTGTTCTTGGCATTCCCATGCCTTTTGGGGTTCCTTCACAAGGCCTAAGTCCTCCTATAAAAACAGATTGGAAGTAATATAAACAAAATAGTAATATGAACTTCTTCAATTGATTATAAAATATTAACTTTACCACTAAATCTGTCTTCCATGACACCATCGATCTTACTGCTCTCTCATTTCCTTTTCTCCCAAATCCTCTAAAACTCAAAGAATCTTCTTAGAGACCAAATCACCCACACACGAAGACCCTTGCTCTAATCTTCCCCTTAAAGGGTTAGCAGCCTAGTCACGATCATCACTTCTTTCTTCGCAATCATTCTAAAAAAATATAGGAAGAAGACTTAGAACGCAATTCCATCAACAAGAATCAACCAACAGGAGACCAAAAATAGGTTTCATGTTTACCAAAGCAAAATATGATCATCTTAGGGGTAAAATTAGGGTTAGGTTAATTTCAAGAAAAGGGGAAAAGATGTTGATAAAGAACGGGAAAAGAAATCACGTCGGAGAGGAGGGGGAGTTTTTTTTGCGAATTAGCATATAAGTAGTAATTGAAATTTTTGCAGTAGCGAAAACTTATTTATGTTAAAAAAAATTGGAAACACCTCTATTTTTTTAATTAGTGGCATTTAATTAAAAGTCACTAATAATTTATAATTTGTCTCTAAATGTAAATATTATTATAATAAAAATAAAAAATAAAAAAATATTATATCAATAGCAACAATAGTTTTAGTGGCAATTAAAAACATCTTATTTGTCTCAATAAATAATTGTTTAAATTATTTTTTTTAATTAAAAAGAATATAGGATATTCAGAGGCAAATATCAATACATTTAGCTACCTATGTTGTATTTGTTTTCTAAAAGTGTGATTGAAGGGCAAATAAGCTAATTGTCTCAAATTGTTTGCCTCTAAATCTCATTTGTGTTGTAGTATATATATATATATATACTAATTTCATTTGACTTCCATGGGAGCACATAAATTAACTCAAGGAGTTATGATAGTTTTGTACATAGAAAATAATGATTTTTTTTTATCTCATCCGGTATCCAGAGTTTTGCCCTGACTAATCCGGATTCGACCCGTGTCGTGCACTTAGTTATGATGGGTAAGTCTCCCAACAGGGGCAGCTGCGTATGCAAGATCTCGAACCTGAGACCTGCTTAAGTTAGAACAAGCCGCTCACCACTTGATGAAACTAAGAGTGAGAAGAAACTAGCTTCACATGAATGATTAATGCTAAATATATAGTTATAAGCTTATAATGATATGCTAATTAATAATTATTTTGCAGTCCCCTAGCTACATTTTTTTTTCTTTTGGGAAATATTGAAGGTACAATACTTGGTGTATCCATCATGTGCCGAGATCTTTGAGGTGTGTAATGGGCAATTGGGCATGGCCAATAAGATTTTAGATTATGATCCAATCCACTCATAATTTCAATCTCAGGAAATCATAAATACTTAGCTAGAAAAATAGTTATGAGCTCAAACCTCAACTTTCCCAAAAGTGGTCGGTATGAGATGAAGAGAAAACAATATTGTCCCTAGGGGTTTAGAATATTACAGCACTAAAGCTACCATTATATATATAGGAAAGAGGTTGGGTGAAGGAATTAGTTGCATGCAACCAAACCTTCAACCCATATTTTTTGTATCACCTTTTAAGCCAAAATAATACTATACTCTACTAATTAATAATAATTATAATGAAAGTCTCCCAATTGCCGACTTTTTCCCCATTATGGGATCCTTAACTTAGGACTTATGCCCAACAATCCATACAAAAGATAAGTTATTTAATTTGAAAAGCAAGAATTAGGTCTTAAACCACATTTTATGAAGTTAAACACAATCCCGGATTTTATTTAGTAGTTGAGGAGGCATATATGGGCACATAACACATTCTTAACCCCCTGTCTTTGCCACCAAGCTCTTTGCCTTAATTTGATCAAGCTCATAATCCAACAGTATAAAGTATAAACGTCCCGTACAAACTTTTCAAAAGAAGTTTCCTTTTTCAACAAGAGGAATTGGGAATCTTAAAAGATAAAGGGGTACTCGCCATCATGAGGAAAGTACCATGTGAAACAATATTAAACTAAACACTTCAATACAATGGTAAAGCCTTTGGCTATAGCTGCTAATTAATTATTAGTATATTTAATTATTTTAAAGGATCATTGCTTGAGAATTTAGATTATCAAGTGATCAAGTATCACTGGTTTTATTATTTTTTTCTTAGTATATATATACTATAATTATAGTGGACATGATTGTTTCACCTAATAATTAATTTCTTTTATAATGATAACCACTCCTTATTATAGACAAATTAATGTATTTTTAGATAGCAGAGGATACGAAACAGCTAAGCTAATCTTCGTATTTTTTACTTTATTAATTATAAATCGTAAGCCTGTCCAACATGTAGATTTCCCAATAATAATTATATGAAATTCGTATCGTCATTAAGATCTTTTGCATTGATGCTGCAAACCCTCCTTTGCCCAATACGTACGCTATTTAGATATATAGAACAAATCTCTTTAAAAATAAATAAGAAGATCATTATTATTAATTAATTGGTGGGCAATTTTTTAAATTCCATTTTGGTCTTTTCCTTTCTGGAATGATTTTATAAATGGATATGGAACTTTGTACTTCAAAAATTAACATGTCACGTGCATACTACATTAATGTTCACAAATTATATTATTAGTTAGATAATCCGTAAAAATATATTCTCTCGGTGTGCATTTCCTAGTTATGACACATTCAAAATTGCGGCAAAAAAGAATGTGGTCATATACTCATATATAGTGATAGAAGTTTCTCCTTTGTTTCCATTAGAAATAATTAATTTGACTACAAGTTAAATTATTAGATGAGACCGTCCTACTACGTCAGTTATATATGATCAACCACTACAATTGTTTCACATCAAATAAAGGGTATGTAAATAGTAAGTCCCAAAATTAGGATATCATTAGGATAGTGTTTTAGAAAATCTAAGTTATCATCATATTGGGGCTTAATGGAAATATTGACCCTTGAACTTTCCACCAACGGTCAAATAAGTTTTTAAACTTCAATTTGGCCAATTTAACCCCTGAACTACCAATTTTAGCCAAATCAACCCTTTTTCAAACAGTTCCCTAACGATTCCGTCAAACAATGCATCATCGCCCATGTGACTAAAAATGGCACGTCAGGGAAAGGAAAATTTTCAGAAAAAATTTCAAAAAATTTGGAAATAAAAATTTTCATATTTAAGGTAAATTTCTAAAATTTTTGAATTTTTTTCTAAAAGATTTACCGTTTACTAACGTGGCTTTTTTATCCACATGTCGTGATGATGTGACACTATTTAATGGAATCATTTCAAGAAGGGTTAATTTGACCAAAATTAGTAATTCAGGAATTTATTTAGTCAAAATTGAAATCCATAAACTTATTTAACTGTCGGCGGAAATGTGGCACGAGCATTTGCTAGTAGTAATAATAATAATAACAAATAAACAAAATGGTGTTTACTTAACTTTTTTCCCAAGTCATGTTGTTTGTAAAGTGGGTATTAGCTGTACAAACTAATTGATCACTAGAAAGAGTAGGTTAAAAAAATTGCATCGTGATGGCTTGTAAAACACTGGACTCTTATTCCCGTGATTAGAGTTTAAATTGGTAAAGTTACCCCTATGAAAACAAATCATCTTCCGAATGCATTATAAGTGAAAACATGGTTACTAATCTTCCATGCTTTGTCCTTTTGGTGTTAAATGAATAGTAATTCGCCTTTAATTTGCCCCATTTTGTTCATCCCATGAAAATCAATCATTTTTGCTTTCTTGGTGCAAAAAAAAAAAAAGAAAATCAATCATTTTGTTTACATACCATGAAACGAAAGCAATCTCTCCTCCATTCATTTATTTATTAATAAATAATCATCATCATCATAATTAAAATAAAAAGATACTAACACATGACAAAAATTAATGAAATGGATTGAATGATGAGATTGAGATAAACAAAAAGGAAAGGGAGATAATGAGACACGACGTCGATTAAGAAATCAGGTTAATATTAAAATGAATTTACATTAAAAAAAATCAAAATCAATCCTCCAAAGTTGGAATATGACTAAATATTTTAATCTTTTCCCATAATCCTTATGAAATGTGAACAAAAGAGACACCTGCCGACTTACTGTAGTATTTTTTTGTTTTTTTTGGCACAAACCGACTTACTGTAGTCTTCTTAATTACTATAATAGTTTTTTTAGGTATTCCATTCGGTATCCAGGGCCCCTTGATTAATCAGAATCCGACCCGAACCTGAGATCTGTTTAAACTGAAATAAGTCATTTACCACTAATTGATCCAACCCCTTATTGATTAATTACCATAATGATTAATTAATAGTAGGGTTTATATTCCATTTCATTAATGGTAATAGGGAGAGATTTAGATATATAAAAATCCATTTCAAAGCTGTGTTGCAATTTCTGCAGTAAAAGAGAGAACAAGTTAAAGTGGCCACAACACAACAAAAAACCCAAGGCCAAGGCCAAGCCAAAGCCCAACGTTTAAAGAGATTGTGAAGAATCTTTTTTTCCTTTTTTTTTGATTGGCCAATAAAAACAAAAGTCTTTTAAATCTCAGTCATACGAAGGTCTCGAGAGAGAATATAAAAAGGAGAAACAAACCCTCCTCTTAATTGCAAAAAAAAAAATACCTCCCCTTACAAAAGCCGAAAAAGCGTATCTGTTTATTTATTCAATTACTCCTTCCATTATTTCTGGAAAAAAAGATACGATCGATCTGGAGTGGAAACTTTGAAGTCTAAGTTCAATGTTTCCTACTTATAATCAAAATGATGAGTTTCTGTATGAAATCTCTGATATTCCCCACTATATGGATTTTGGGCAACAACAAAATCTGACAATATCTGGGGAACCTTCTTCTGCTGCTGGAATTACTAATACCCAGAAAATGGGAAAAGGCAGACGACTTAAAAAGTCTGCTCCAATTCCAAATAATGACGGAAATGGCGAAACTAATGATGCAAAGAAGATGATGCGCAAGGAAATCGAACGACAAAGGAGGCAGCAAATGGCCAATCTCTCCGCCCAACTTCGATCGCTGCTCCCGGTTGACTCAATCAAGGTCAATAATTCCTTTGACTTTAATTACTAGGTTTTGAGTCGTATATATTTTCAAGAATACAACTATCCCCTTTAATTACACATTTCCTACAAAAACTTTTTAGAATATATATAATTATTTGTAGAAAATAATTTAAATATATTAATACGTACTAGGGTTACTATGTGAATTATACAGGGAAAGCGAGCTGTTTCGGATCATATGAACGAGGCGGTGAATTACATCAAATATTTGAGGAAGAGGATCCAAGAATTGAGTGTCAAAAGAGAGAAGCTGAAGAAGTTGAGTGGTAATTTCGATCAAGGGACTAGTGCTAGTGCTACTTCTTCTTCTGATAATAATAACTCTTCCTCGCAAATCAACTGTGTTGCAATCCACCCATACTGGGGAGGAGTGGAGATTGTGATAAATAGTGGCTTCGGCGACGAAAGTTGCCATCTTTCTTTAATACTGCAAGCTATAATTGAACAAGGGCTGGACGTTGTCCGTTGTGTTTCAAGCCAAACCAGTGAAGGGTTTTGCCATACTATTCAATCTGAGGTATTTGACTATTTTCAAAGAATTATACTTGATTAATTCCCTGCAAGTTTTTAGCAATGGGTTTTCTTTATCTTATATCAGAAAAATGTGGGTTTTCTTTGTTGAATTTTCGTGTTTGCAGATTAGTGACCCGACTCTTCAACTTGATCTACCCGGTTTGCAAAGCAGAATAAATGATTTGATCTTATAGTATCTGAGAGAATTGATCCATCGATTTCTATATTACTATAACTTCGCTTCTGGTACTTTGCTTTGCTATATCCTATCTTGTTGGAGCTTTGAATTTTCCCTATTACCCTATATATATAGTTGTATTGGTGATCAGTCATCATTCTTAATGGAATGAGAGAAAGTTAAATACTGTTGCAACTGAATTCCTTGGGAATGTATTGTGTTCACCAAGTGAGATGAATCTAATTTGGACGAAACTAATAAGCTGTAAGGTCTAAAAGTCTTTATATGTGTATATATATATATGCTCTCTACATTTTCAGAAAATGCTCTAGGCCTAATTACTCAAATTGAAGTGATTCATGTGATACCAGATGCTGGCAACTTAATTTCATGAGTCTTTTGCTATGGTGACTTTCTGGTAAGTTGATTATAATATTGCTGCAAGTTTACCCTTAACATCATTTTGATTTTTACTTTCAGTTCATCAAAATGAACTCTGACCATGTATATATACATATAGAATCATTTATCCTGCTGGCTAACTTTTTATTTTGGTTTGTTTTATGATCTAGTTATTGAGACTCTTATAGGAATCTCTGATGGTACTTTTATACATTGATGGATAGATACCCTTTGCATGTTTGCATGCATATAAATTCATATTCATGATCAGACTTATAAATTTCAAAGTCATATATATATATATATATATAAGTTACTTGAGGGTTATTTTTGTGATATATATCAGGTGGGTGTGGTAACTGAGAGGGGAGGAATTTTGTCATAGCAACCACTTCTGAACCAACATGAGATAAGCCTTTATTATATACTGAAAATTAGAAGGAACAAAGAATATTTGATTAGTAACATGAAGCCATTATAATATTAGGAAGTAGAGTTAATTATATACTAAGTTTTAATTGATGATAAGTTGGTAAAAGCAAGAATGTGACATGAAGGTGCTGTTTAAGATCAGTATCTGATATATTAGAATCTAAAATTCAATCTTGAAATGATTAAGAATGGTGTTATTTACTGAAAGAGAGGGATTCTAGTTTATGTGTCTCAATTATTGCAGCAACAAGGTGAAATTAATGAGGGAACACCATAGCTAGATAAGGAAGAAATTAATATATCATGTTATTCCTATTTTACAAGCTCTTCAATTATCCAAATTCCTTCTGATTTGATTTCTCAATAGGTAAGGAGAGGCTGCACTAATCCTTTAGGAGAAAACAAGGTTCCCTAGCTAGCCTATTGCATGTGAGGAACTTTATAGATATGGAAAGGAGGATTTGAACATTTTGATTTTAATTAACATTTCAAAGAATGGGTAAAAAAGCTGTTAAGTCAGATTAATTTGAATCATATATGATCTCTCAGAATGAGATTGACTTGAATTTTTAAACTAGTACAATAATTGGGGTTCATTGTATCAATCCAATTAACTGCAGTTGCTAAGTTCAAGCATTAAGCATTATTTTTATCTCTCTAATCTGTTGGTGAATATGTCTAAATCTATCCTCATGATGAATAGTTTTGAATTGCTAATAAAATTCATGTTTGCTTTCTTTGTTAATTAGAGTGTAATGATGCAACTATATGCAATTAATTATGGTCAATACAATTGTTTTGTTTATAGTTTTATATATAAATCCAGTTTAGCTCCATGATCAAGAGGTTTTGACATTTGAAAAGCTATGAGCTTTGATTAGGAAAAAAACAAATGTCGGCAGTATTTTTTTATTTGAACAGGCTGCTTCGCCTTTATATGCTGCTATGATCCAGAGTATCCTCAAAGTGTACTTACTTCCTATATAAAATCTTGAATAATACATTATTATTGTTATCATGATGATGATGTCAATGAAGGAGCCTTTGCATCCTCAAAATCTTCGTTAAATGATTAATTAAACACTTATGATTTAAAAAATATATATGTACATGTGTCAAGGCTTTGAAAAACAAATTGGATTAATTGGATGTGGGAGACTTTTCTATATGTAAAAAATACTGTAGACACCAGCTGGTTGGTTCAAGTGGTTTGACACTTGTTTCCCTTAAACAAAGTCTCGGATTCAAGTCTTGTGAATTTTAAGAAAACTATTATTGGGAGAGTTTTACCCCCATAATGTGGCAACTCAACTCAAAAAAAGGTCAACTTATAAATATATATATAAAAAACCTACAGACATTTTAATTGATCTTTAACCAAAGGTACCCTTAGATGGTTTTAGTCTGAGTCGTGAGGATAAAAAACTTAAAACCCTTCTAACAAATATGTTTATGGAAAATCGAACTTATATTTTTACCTTTGTCCGAGTGGAAGTTTCTCACCACTTCAACTGATTTGTTAAGGGTCTAATTGCTTGACTTCTAAATAAAATTAAAATACAACTTAAAATTTTTAATTTAACCAAAGATATCCCAAAGGAGTTTAATCAGAAACTTTTATCTCTTTTGCTTCAGGAAGAGTTGTGGGAAGAAAAAAAGGGCAAAAAAAAAAAAACCTTAATCGGTATTATAGTAAGATACCTTTGGGCCCATCATGAGAGTGTGGGCTTTTGGGTACGTATCAGCTCTATTGATAAGGCCGTGCCTCGTTAATTTAATTCATCAAATTAGTATACAATTATCGAGATTTAGAGTAACAATCTAAAGAGCTAAGCCCAACAAGACCTTGCTTGACCCCATATGTTCAAACCTCTTGTTTGAAATTGAAGCGTAAAATATGTCGACGTCTACCGTAAATTTTTGGACTCGTTTTCTGATTTGTTGTCAACGTATAATCCATTAATCCTTCTATAATAAGGCCTAATATGAGTCTATCGATTCTCTTTGGATGGATTATTAGGTACGGCTAGCTGCGCTAATTACTTGTCCTTCTTCTATGGCTTTTCTCTACCCAATCCCAACTTTTATTTCAAAAAGAAACATCATACGGTTGAGATAATAATTTAATTAATTACAACTTCGATCATCATTCTTTCTTATGATACACAATCAACCAAATCAACGCTCTAGAAATTGAAAGCTGTTGATTGATCGATTCAATCATCTTTATTAAATTATATATGAACGACCAAGTTCTAATCTATGGCTTTGCCCCGCCCCTCATTTTTATTAAATTTGGTCTAGATCAACCAATTCTTGGATTTGAACGAGTCACTCTCCATCTAATTACGAACAAAAATATTTTTGTAATTAATTATTTTATATATTATATATATGTCATGTCATCATTCGGGAAAAAAAATATTTATGCATTAAGAATTTTTTTAACGTGAGTGATAGAATAAATTATGTGATGTTTCCCTTGGGAAAATAGATTAACGCAAAACGACAAGAACAAACATTACAAATTATTAAATTAACTTAATTAAAGGGCTTCATTAGAAATGTAAATGCCTCATCTTGTATTTTCACACCATTAGAGTCCAATCTGCTTGACTTCCAAGGCTGCCTTTTGTCTTCACTGCAAGAACCTATTTCCTTCTTCAGTTATCTCCGATAATGGGAAAACTCTAATTTGCCTTCTAATTTTTCCTCTTATTGTTTTAGCCTTTCTTTGCCATAGAAAGAAAACTATGAACTACTTGAGAAGATATTTATGTTGCTGCATCTCCCCGGAAAAAGAAGAGAATATCGGGTAGGGCTTATAATTTTTTTTCTTGATTAATATTTCGTACCCATGTTTTAATTAAATATAGTTTGGAGTAATTAAGAGCATGTTTGGGTTAATTAATTTCTATTTGGTTTTGTTTTGAAAAGGGTGAATAATAAATATAAGAGCAAAGATTACCCTTGGGAAATATATTCTCTCAAGGAGCTTCTTCAAGCAACAAACAATTTTCACGATGATAACAAGATCGGCGAAGGCGGATTCGGAAGCGTATATTGGGGCCGTACAAGTAAAGGCGTTGAGGCAGGCAACTTGTTATTCAATTCTATGTAGCAATTAAGATGTTATTAAATCTTAATTATAGGCTTAATAATCATGATTAATTGCAGATAGCTGTAAAACGACTCAAGGCGATGAATGCAAAAGCTGAGATGGAATTTGCAGTGGAAGTAGAGATTCTTGGGAGGGTTAGGCACAAGAATTTGCTAGGATTAAGAGGGTTTTACGCCGGCGGAGATGAAAGATTAATAGTCTATGATTACATGCCTAATCATAGCTTAATAACTCATCTGCATGGCCAACTGGCTATCGATTGCTTGCTAGATTGGCCGCGTCGAATGACCATAGCCATCGGTGCCGCCGAAGGTCTAGCGTAAGTTCAAACAATAACATTCCTTTTTAATATTATAGTACTTAGTATAAAAAATTTATTTAATTTTAATCTACATTTTTTTTCTAAACTTGTTAGGCCGTCCTAGTTAGTAATAATTTAAAAGTTTTGATATCTTTTTAAAGGTACTTGCATCATGAGGCGAATCCTCATATAATTCACAGAGACATAAAGGCGAGCAATGTTCTTCTAGATATAAATTTTGAAGCAAAAGTTGCTGATTTTGGGTTTGCAAAGTTGAAACCGGAGGGTGTTACACATTTGACGACTAGGGTAAAAGGAACTCTCGGATACTTGGCTCCGGAATACGCGATGTGGGGGAAAGTTTCGGAGAGTTGTGATGTTTATAGCTTTGGGATTTTGCTCTTAGAGATTGTTAGTGCTAAAAAACCTATTGAGAAACTTCCCGGAGGTGTGAAGCGTGACATAGTTCAATGGGTCACCCCATATGTTCAAAAGGGTGCATTTGATCATATTGCTGACCCGAGGTTAAAGGGAAAATTCGATCGAGCTCAGCTTAAATCTACGGTGATGATTGCAATGAAATGCACCGATAATAATCCGGATAATCGGCCTAGCATGTTGGAAGTGGTGGATTGGCTTAAGGGTGGCATGAGGAGAAGAAGAAAGGAGGTGCCTAACATTGATCAAGACAGGCTTAAAGTAGAAGATAAAGAAAATGGAGAAAATGATCATGAGACTGATACTAATTTTGAGGGGCTTCGAAGGGCACAATCTGAAATCGTCAAAAGAAAACGGGCTCGTTCAAAAAAAGATTTGAGCAATGTCCACTAATTATACATTTGTTCCTTTCTTTGTGTATTTTCATTTGTAGCAAATTGTTCATTTGATTAAATTCTAGATATGTAATGCCAAAGCATCACCTTTGGGTGCTTTTCATTGTCGAGTTAATTGTTTGTGATATGCTTAACTGTAAAAAATTAATAAATTTTTTTTTTTAAAAAAAAAAACACTTACATAGCATACATATATTGTTAAGGTTCGCATGTAACTACATTGTACACTAGACTCTCGCATCATCAAATTAGAAATGTTATGAGTGGCTTGTGTGTGTCGATATATACTAGTAATTTGTCCTCTGTTCCACATGTGAGGTTAAAGTTTTGATTGAAATATATTTTAAAAGTTACATATTATGCAATATAATATTAATATTAATTTTGATAATATTGAATTTCTCTAAATTTTTACAAATTATTGAGAATAAATTAATCAAATTTTTGTTTCATATTTTTTGAATTAATTTCCGATTAAATCGAAATAAAATTTAAATACTTGTAAAAACAAATCATTAAATCCAATATACCTGAGATTTGATTAAATAATATAGATATTTCAATGAGATTCGACGCCAAAATTATGCAAAACTAAGTCGGATTCGGAACGCGTTTTTTGCCAAAAACCATGATGGTTTGTACACGATTTCGGCTAAAATTTGACCCGAAAAGTTTTTTTCTCAACTTTTTGCCGCAATACTTAGAAAAAAAAATATAATTCAAGTCCAAAAAAATTGAAGGGTTTATCATGCATCTAATATCGTTTTTCCATTTTTTTCCGAATTTCTTTTTAATTAAATCGAAACAAGTCAGATGCTCGTAAAAACAAATCCTTAAATCTAATGTGGCTGAGATCTGGTTTGATGAATACATATATTTCAATGAGTCATGGCGCCAAGATTCGTTGAAATATATGTATTCATCTAACCAAATTTCAGCCAAATAGGACTTAAGGATTTGCTTTTACGATAATCAGAATCTTGTTTCGGTTTAATTAGAAATTAATTCAAAAAAATAGGATAATAAATGATATTAGAAGCGTGAAAAGCCCTTCAATCTTTTTGCCTTTGAATTATATATTTTTTATGAGTATTGTGGCCTAGAATAGAGAAAAAAAAAATCTTTAGAGTCAATTTTTGCAAAATTTTAGCCGAAACCGTGTATGTTACCATCACAGTTTCTGGCTAAAAACGCGTTCCGGGGTCCAGACTCAGTTTTGCATGATTTTTTGTGCCAAGACTCTTTGAAATATATGTATTCATCTAACCAAATCTTAGCCACATTGGATTCAAGGATTTGTTTTTACGAGTATCAGAAT
Source organism: Corchorus olitorius (assembly GCA_001974825.2). Taxonomy (NCBI): domain Eukaryota; kingdom Viridiplantae; phylum Streptophyta; class Magnoliopsida; order Malvales; family Malvaceae; genus Corchorus; species Corchorus olitorius. Next base: position 27,351 of record AWUE01015393.1, read on the forward strand.
CTTGTTTCGATTTAATTAGAAATTAATTCGAAAAATAAGGTAAATTATATTAGAAGTGTGAAAACCAGATCAATGTTATTGACATTGAATTTATATACTTTTTATTAGAATTATGCAAAAAATTGAGGGAAAAATTGTCTATTAAATTTTTACAAAATTTTAGCCGAAATCGTGTACTAACCATCACAGTTTCCGGCTAAAATCGCGTTTCGGGGACCCGATTCAGTTTTGCATGATTTTTTGCGGCAAGACTTGTTGAAATATATGTATTCACCTAACCAAATCTCAGTCACATTGGATACAAGGATTTGTTTTTACGAGCATCAGAATCTTGTTTCGATTTAATTAGAAATTAATTCGAAAAAGAATACGATAAACAATATTAAAAGTGTGAAAATCCCTTCTATCTTATTGGAATTGAATTTATATATTTTTTATGAGAATTATGCCAAAAATTGAGTGAAAATTTTTCGATTCATTTTTTTTGCAAAATTTTAGCCGAAATCGTGTACTAACCATCACAGTTTTTGGCTAAAAAGGTGTTCCGAAGTCCTGACTCGGTTTTGCATGATTTTTGGTGCCAAGATTCGTTGAAATATATGTATTCATCTAACCAAATTTCAGCCACATAGGACTTAAGGATTTGCTTTTACGAGGATCAGAATCTTGTTTCGGTTTAATTAAAAATTAATTAAAAAAGGATAATAAATGATAATAGAAGCGTGAAAAGCCCTTCAATCTTTTTGGCTATATATTTTTTATGAGTGTTGTGACCAAAAACTGAGGAAAAATCTTTCGATTCAATTTTTGTAAAATTTTGCCTGAAATCATGTACTTACCATCACAGTTTTGTGCTAAAAACGCGTTCCAGGGTCCCGACTCAGTTTTGTATGATTTTTAACATCTAGACTCGTGGAAGTATCTATATTCATCTAATCAAATCTCAACCACATTGGATACAAGGATTTGTTTTTACGAGCATCATAATCTTGTTTCGATTTAATTAGAAATTTATTCGAAAAAAAATACGATTAACAATATTAGAAGTGTGAAATGCCCTTCTATCTTATTGGAATTGAATTTATATATTTTTATGAGAATTATGCTAAAAATTGACAGAAAATTTTTTGATTCACTTTTTTGCAAAATTTTAGTCGAAATCGTGTAGTAACCATCACAGTTTTTGGCTTAAAACACGTTTCAGAGTGCCGACTCAGTTTGCATGATATTTGGCGCCAAGATTCGTTAAAATATATGTATTCATCTAACCAAATTTCAGCCACATAGGGATTAATGATTTGCTTTTACGAGAATCAGAATCTTGTTTCGGTTTAATTAGAAATTAATTAAAAAAAAGGATAATAAATGATATTAGAACCGTGAAGAGCCCTTCAATCTTTTTGGCTTTGAATTATATAATTTTTTATGAGTATCGTGGCCAAAAATTGAGAAAAAAAAAATCTTTCGAGTCAATTTTTGCAAAATTTTAGCCGAAATCGTGTTCGTTACCATCACAGTTTCTGGCTATAAACGCGTTCCGAGGTCCAGACTCAGTTTTGCATGATTTTTTTGTGTTAAGACTCTTTGAGATATATGTATTCATCTAACCAAATCTCAGTCACATTGGATTCAACGATTTGTTTTTACGAGCATCAGAATCTTGTTTCGATTTAATTTCTAATTATATCGAAAAATAGTATAAATTATATTAGAAGTATGAAAACCAGATCAATACTATTGGCATTGAATTTATATATTTTTCATGAGAATTATGCAAAAAATTGATGGAAAAATTGTCTATTAAATTTTTGCAAAATTTTAGCCGAAATCGTGTACTAACGATCACAGTTTTTGGCTGAAAACGCATTCCGAAGTCCCTACTCAGTTTTGCAAGATTTTGGGCGCCAAGACTCGTTCAAATATCTATATTCATCCAACCAAATCTCAGCCACATTGGATTTAATGATTTGTTTTTACGAGCATCTAAATCTTGTTTCGATTTAATTAGAAGTTAATTCGAAAAAAAATAGGGTAAATGATATTAGAACCGTGTATAGCCCTTAAATCTTTTTGGAATTGAATTATATATTTTTCATGAGTATTTTGGTCAAAAATTTGGGAAAAATCTATCGGGTCAATTTTCGCAAAATTTTAGCTGAAATCCTGTACTAACATCATAGTTTTTGGATAAAAACGTGTTTTTGGGTCCCGACTCAGTTTTGCATGAGTTTTGAAGTCAAGTCTGATTGAAATATCTGCATTCATCTAACCAACTCTCAGAAACATAGGACTTAAGAATTTGTTTTTACGAGCATCAGAATCTTATTTCGGTTCAATTAAAAATTAATTCGAAAAAAATAAGATAAATAATATTAGAAGCGTGAAAAGCCCTTCAATCTTTTTGGCGTTGAATTATATATTTTTCATGAGTATTTAGGCCAGAAATTGAGAAAAAAAATCTTTCGGTTCAATTTTTGCAAAATTTTAGCCGAAATCGTGCAGTTTCCGGCTAAAACCGCGTTTCGGGGACCCGAATCAGTTTTGCATGATTTTTGGCGCCAAGACTTGTTGAAATATATGTATTCATCTAACCAAATCTCAGCCACATTGGATACAAGGATTTGTTTTTACGAGCATCAAAATCTTGTTTCGATTTAATTAGAAATTAATTAAAAAAAATACGATAAACGATATTAGAAGTGTGAAAATCCCTTCTATCTTATTGGAATTGAATTTATATATTTTTATGAGAATTATGCCAAAAATTGAGAGAAATATTTTTATTCACTTTTTTGCAATATTTTAGCCTAAATCGTGTACTAACCATCACAGTTTTGGGCTAAAAACGCGTTCCGGAATCCTGACTCAGTTTTACATGATTTTTAGCCCCAAGATTCGATGAAATATATGTATTCTTCTAACCAAATTTCAGCCACATAGGACTTAAGGGTTTGCTTTTACGAGAATTAAAATCTTGTTTCGGTTTAATTAGAAATTAATTCAAAAAAACATGATAGTAAATGATATTAGAAGCGTGAAAAGCTCTTCAATCTTTTTGTCTTTGAAATATATATTTTCTATGAGTATTGTGGCCAAAAATTGAGAAAAAATCCTTCGGGTTAATTTTTGCAAAATTTTAACCGAAATCGTGTACTAACCATCACAGTTTCCGGCTAAAACCGCATTTCTGGGACCCGACTCAGTTTTCATGATTATTGGCGCCAAGACTCTTGGAAGTATCTATATTCATCTAACCAAATCTCAACCACATTGGATACAAGGATTTGTTTTTACGAGCATCAGAATATTCTTTCGATTTAATTAGGAATTTATTTGAAAAAAATTACGATAAACGATATTAGAAGTGTGAAATGCCCTTTTATCTTATTGGAAGTGAATTTATATATTTTTATGAGAATTATGCCAAAAATTGAGTGAAAATTTTTCGATTCACTTTTTTGCAAAATTTTAGCCGAAATCGTGTACTAACCATCACAGTTTCCGGCTAAAACCGCGTTCCGGGGACCCGACTAAGTTTTGCATGATTTTTGGCGCCAAGACTCGTTGCAATATATGTATTTATCTGACCAAATATCAGTCACATTGGATTCAAGAAATTGTTTTTACGAGCATCAGAATCTTGTTTCGATTTAATTAAAAGTTAATTCGATAAAAATAGGATAATAAATTATATCAGAAGCGTGAAAAAGCCCTTCAATCTTTTTGGCTTTGAATTATATATTTTTAATGAGTATTGTGGCTAAAAATTGAGAAAAAAAATCTTTCGAGTCAATTTTTGCAAAATTTTAGCCGAAATCGTGTACGTTACCATCACAGTTTCCGGCTAAAACCGCGTTCCGGGACCCGACTCAGTTTTGTATGATTATTGGAGCCAAGACTCTTTGAAACATATGTATTCATCTAACCAAATGTCAGCCGCATTGGATACAAGGATTTATTTTTACGAGCATCAGAATCTTGTTTCGATTTAATTAGAAATTAATTCGAAAAAAAATGATAAATGATATTAGAAGTGTGAAATGCCCTTCTATCTTATTTTAATTGAATTTATATATTTTTATGAGAATTATGCCAAAAATTGAGGGAAAATTTTTCGATTCACTATTTTGCAAAATTTTACCCAAAATCGTGTACTAACCATCACATTTTTTGGCTAAAAACGCGTTCCGGAATCCCGAATCAGTTTTGCATGATTTTTGACGCCAAGATTCGTTGAAATATATGTATTTATCTAACCAAATTTCAGCCACATAGGACTTAAGGATTTGTTTTTACGAGCATCGAAATTCTGTTTCGATTTAATTAAAAATTAATTTGAAAAAAATAGGATAAATGATATTCGAAGCGTGAGAAGCCCTTCAATCTTTTTGGACTTGATTTATATTTTTATGAGTATTTTAGTCAAAAACTAGGGGAAATCTATCGGGTCAATTTTCGAAAAATTTTACCGAAATCGTGTACTAAACATCACAGTTTTGGGCTAAAAACGTATTCTGGGGTTCCGACTTAGTTTTGCATGATTTTTAACGTCAAGACTCGTTGAAATATATGTATTCATCTATCCAAATCACAGCCACATAGGCCTTAAGGATTTGTTTTCATGAGCATCAGAATCTTGTTTCGATTTAATTAATAATTAATTCGAAAAAATAGGATAATAAATGATATTAGAAGCGTGAAAACCCCTTCAATCTTTTTGGCTTTGAATTATATATTTTTTTATGAGTATTGTCGCCAAAAATTGAGAAAAAATCTTTTGGGTCAATTTTTGCAAATTTGTAGCCGAAATCGTGTACTAACCATCATAGTTTCCGGCTAAAGCCGCGTTCCGGGGACCCGATACAGTTTTGCATGATTTTGGCGCCAAGACTCGTTGAAATAAATGTATTCATCTAACCAAATCTCAGCCACATTGGATACAAGGATTTGTTTTTACGAGCATCAGAATCTTGTTTCGATTTAATTAGAAATTAATTCGAAAAAAATTCGATAAACGATATTAGAAGTGTTAAATGCCCTTCTATCTTATTGGAATTGAATTTGTATATTTTTTATGAGAATTATGCCAAAAGTTGACGAAAAATTTTTCTATTCACTTTTTTGCAAAATTTTAGCCGAAATTGTGTTCTAACCATCACAGTTTTTGGCTAAAAACGCGTTACGAATTCCCGACTCAGTTTTGCTTGATTTTTGGCGCCAAGATTCGTTGAAAAATCTTTATTCATCTAACAAAATTTCATCCACATTGGATTTAAGGATTTACTTTTACGAGAATCAGAATCATGTTTTAGTTTAATTAGAGATTGATTCGAAAGAAAATAGGATAAATGATATTAGTAGCGTGAAAAGCCCTTTAATCATTTTGGCGTTGGATTATATATTCTTATGAGTGTTGTGACCAAAAACTTGAATAAATCTTTTGATTTAATTTTGTAAAATTTTGCCCGAAGTCATATACTTGCTATCACAGTTTTGTGCTAAAAACGCGTTTCGGAGTCCCGACTTACTTTTCCATGATTTTTAACATCAAGACTCAAGGTAATATCTGTATTCATCTAACCAAATCTCAACCACATAGGACTTAAGGATTTGGTTTTACGAGCATCAGAATCTTGTTTCGATTTAATTAAAAATTAATTCGAAAAAAATAGGATAATAAATGATATTAGAAGCGTGAAAAGCCCTTCAATCTTTTTGGCTTTGAATTAAATATTTTTATGAGTATTGTGGCCAGAAATTGAGAAAGAAATCTTTCGGGTCAATTTTTGCAAAATTTTAGCCGAAATCGTGTACTAATCATCACAGTTTCTGGCTAAAACCGCGTTCCGGGTAACCGACTCAGTTTTGCATGATTTTTGGCGCCAAGACTCATTGAAATATATGTATACATCTAACCAAATCTCAGCCACATTGGATACAAGGATTTGTTTTTTA
>AWUE01015395.1:0-20716 GCA_001974825.2 Corchorus olitorius
CGATATTAGAAGTGTGAAATGCCCTTCTATCTTATTGGAATTGAATTTATATATTTTTATGAGAATTATGCCAAAAATTGAGTGAAACTTTTTCACTTCACTTTTTTGCAAAATTTTAGCCGAAATCGTGTACTAACCATCACAGTTTTTGGGTAAAAACGCGTTCCGGAGTCCCGACTCAGTTTTGCATGATTTAGGGCGCCAAGATTCGTTGAAATATATGTATTCATCTAATCAAATTTTAGCCATATAGGACTGAAGGATTTGCTTTTACGAGAATCAGAATCTTGTTTCGGTTTAATTAGAAATTAATTAAAAAAAATAGGATAATAAATGATATTAGAAGCGTGAAAAGCCCTTCAATCTTTTCGGCTTTGAATTATATATTTTCTATGAGTATTGTGGCCAAAAATTGAGGGAAAAAATCTTTCGGGTCAATTTTTACAAAATTTTAGCCGAAATCGTGTACTAAACATCACAGTTTTGTGCTAAAAACGCGTTCCAGGATCCTGACTTAGTTTTGCAAGATTTTTAACATCAAGACTCGTGGAAATACCTGTAATCTTCAAACCAAATCTCAACCACATAGGACTTAAGGATTTGTTTTTACGAGCATCAGAATCTTGTTTCGATTTAACTAAAAGTTAATTCGAAAAAAATAAGATAATAAATGATATTAGAAGCGTGAAAAGCCCTTCAATCTTTTTGGTTTTGAATTATATATTTTTTATAAGTATTGTTGCCGAAAATTGAGAAAAAAATCTTTCGGGTCAATTTTTGCAAAATTTTAGCCGAAATTTTAGCCATCACAGTTTCCGACTAAAACTGCGTTTCGGGGATCCACCTTAGTTTTGCATGATTTTTGGCGACAAGACTCGTTGCAATATATGTATTCATTTGACCAAATATCAGCCACATTGAATTCAAGGACATGTTTTTACGAGCATCAGAATCTTGTATCGATTTAATTAAAAGTTAGTTAGAAAAAAATAAGATAATAAATGGTATTAGAAGCGTGAAAAGCCCGTCAATCGTTTTGGCTTTGAATTATATATTTTTTATGAGTATTGTGGCTAAAAATTGAGAAAAAAATCTTTCAGGTCAATTTTTGCTAAATTTTAGCCGAAATTGTGTTATAACGATCACAGTTTCCGGCTAAAACCGCGTTCCGGGGACCCGACACAGTTTTGCATGATTTTTGGCGCCAAGACTCGTTCAAATATATATATTCATCTAACCAAATCATAGCCACATTGGATACAAGGATTATTTTTTACGAGCATCAGAATCTTGTTTCGATTTAATTAGAAATTAATTTGAAAAAAAAATACGATAAACGATATTAGAAGTGTTAAAAGCCCTTCTATTTTATTGGGATTGAATTTATATCTTTTTTTTTAGAATTATGCCAAAAATTGAGGGAAATGTCCATCTATCTTATTCTAATTGAATTTATATATGTTTATGAGAATTATGCCAAAAATTGAGGGAAAATTTTTCGATTTAGTTTTTTGCAAAATTTTAGCCGAAATCTTGTAATCACAGTTTTTGGCTAAAAACGCGTTCCGGAGTCTCGACTTAGTTTTGCATAATTTTTGGCGCCATGATTCGTTGAAATATCTATATTCATCCAACGAAATCCCAGCCACATTGGATTTAATGATTTGTTTTTACGAGTATCGGAATCTTGTTTCGATTTAATTAGAAATTAATTCGAATAAAATAGGGTAAATGATATTACAAGCGTGAAAAGCCCTTCAATCTTTTTGGACTTGAATTATATTTTTTTATGAATATTTTGGTCAAAATTAGGGAAAAATCTATCGGGTCAATTTTCGCAAAATTTTAGCCGAAATCGTGTACTAAACATCACAGTTTTTTGCTAAAAACGTGTTCTGGGGTCCCGACTCAGTTTTGCATGATTTTTAACGTCAAGACTCATTGAAATATCTGTATTCATCTAACCAAATCTCAGCCACATAGGACTTAAGGATTTGTTTTTACGAGCATCAGAATCTTGTTTCGATTTAATTAAGAAATAATTCGAAAAAAATAGGATAAATGATATTAGAAGCGTGAAAAGCCCTTCAATCTTTTTGGCGTTGAATTATATAATTTTTATGAGTTTTGTGGCCAAAATTGAGAAATAATTATTTCGGGTCAATTTTTGCAAAATTTTAGCCGATATCGTGTACTAACCATCACAGTTTCCGGCTAAAATCGCGTTCCAGGGACCCGACTCAGTTTTGCATGATTATTGGCACCAATACTCCTTGAAATATATATATTCATCTTAACCAAATCTCAGCCACATTGGATACAAGGATTTGTTTTTATTAGCATCAGAATCTTGTTTCGATTTAATTAGAAATTAATTCGAAAAAAAAATAGGATAAACGATATTAGACGTGTGAAAAGCCCTTCTATTTTATTGGGATTGAATTTATATCATTTTTTTGAGAATTATGCCAAAAATTGAGGGAAATGTCCATCTATCTTATTCTAATTGAATTTATATATGTTTATGAGAATTATGCCAAAAATTGAGGGAAAATTTTTCGATTCAGTTTTTTGCAAAATTTTAGCCGAAATCTTGTACTAACCATCACAGTTTTTGGCTAAAAACGCGTTCCGGAGTCTCGACTTAGTTTTGCATAATTTTTGGCGCCATGATTCGTTGAAATATCTATATTCATCCAACGAAATCCCAGCCACATTGGATTTAATGATTTGTTTTTACGAGTATCGGAATCTTGTTTCGATTTAATTAGAAATTAATTCGAATAAAATAGGGTAAATGATATTACAAGCGTGAAAAGCCCTTCAATCTTTTTGGACTTGAATTATATTTTTTTAAGAATATTTTGGTCAAAATTAGGGAAAAATCTATCGGGTCAATTTTCGAAAAATTTTAGCCGAAATCGTGTACTAAACATCACAGTTTTTTGCTAAAAACGTGTTCTGGGGACCCGACTCAGTTTTGCATGATTTTTAACGTCAAGACTCATTGAAATATCTGTATTCATCGAACCAAATCTCAGCCAATAGGACTTAAGGATTTGTTTTGACGAGCATCAGAATCTTGTTTCGATTTAATTAAGAAATAATTCGAAAAAAATAGGATAAATGATATTATAAGCGTGAAAAAGGCCTTCAATCTTTTTTGCGTTGAATTATATATTTTTTATGAGTTTTGCGTTCAAAAATTAAGAAATAATTCTTTTGGGTCAATTTTAGCCGAAATCGTGTACTAACTATCACAGTTTCCGGCTAAAAACGGAGAATTTGTAGATGCTAAGGAAGAGGGTCAAGCCATAACAACGGATTGATGTGGCGTAGCGGTGACTGGAATCAATCTGAATAAAGCTTCAAGCCTTGTTCTGGGGCTTCTCCTATACCCCACGCTTATATGGCGAAAGATTAGGTAGGGAAGGTCATAGTGAAGCAAAACTGATTAGGCCTTCGTGCCCCACACCCGTGGGTCACTTCAAGGACTGGGTATTCCCCAGTTCTGGAAAGGGATTCATTCCTTTGAAGAACTGCAATGGCTCACTCTGTGTGGTTTTTAAGCCGTAAGAAACTGAGTTTGAGTATAGTCACGACAAATCTGTTCGGACACTTCGACCTTGTTCCATCATGATAAATGATATGTGCACGCGTTTCAGGGACCCGACTCAGTTTTTAATGATTTTTGGTGTCAAGATTCGTTGAAATATCTGTATTCATCTAACCAAATTTCATCCACATTTGATTTAAGGATTTGCTTTTACAAGAATAAGAATCATGTTTCGATTTAATTAGAGATTAATTCGAAAGAAAATATGATAAATGATATTAGAAGCGTGAAAAGCCCTTCAATCTTTTTGGCATTGAATTCTATATTTTTTATGAGTGCTGTGACCAAAAACTGAGGAAAAATATTTCGATTCAATTTTTGTAAAATTTTGCCCGAAATCATATACTTATCATCACAGTTTTGTGCTAAAAACGCGATCCGGGTCCCGACTCAGTTTTGCATGATTTTTAACATCAAGACTCGTGGAAATACCTGTATTCATCTAACCGAATCTCAACCACATAGGACTTAAGGATTTGTTTTTACGATCATTAGAATCTTGTTTCGATTTAATTAAAAATTAATTCGAAAAAAATAGGATAATAAATGATATTAGAAGCGTGAAAAGCCCTTCAATCTTTTTGGCTTTGAATTATGTATTTTTTATGGGTATTGTGGCCAAAAATTGAGAAAAAAATCTTTCAGGTCAATTTTTGCAAAATTTTAGCCGAAATCGTGTACGTTAGTTTCCGGCTAAAACCGCGTCCCGAGGACCCGACTCAGTTTTGCATGATTTTTGGCGCCAAGATTCGTTGAAATAGCTGTATTCATCTAACCAAATTTCAGCCACGTTGCATTTAAGGATTTGCTTTTACGAGAATCAGAATCTTGTTTCGGTTTAATTAGAGATTAATTTGAAAGAAAATAGGATAAATGATATTAGAAACGTGAAAAGCCCTTCAATCTTTTTGGCGTTGGATTATATATTTTTTATGAGTGTTGTGACCAAGAACTGAGGAAAAATCTTTCGATTCAATTTTTGTAAAATTTTGCCCGAAATCATATACTCATCACAGTTTTGTGCTAAAAACGCGATCTAGGGTCCCGACTCAATTTTGCATGATTTTTAACATCAAGACTCGTGGAAATACCTGTATTCATCTAACCGAATCTCAACCTCATAGGACTTAAGGATTTGTTTTTACGATCATCAGAATCTTGTTTCGATTTAATTAAAAATTAATTCGAAAAAAAATAGGATAATAAATTATATTAGAAGCCTGAAAAGCCCTTCAATCTTTTCGGCTTTGAATTATATATTTTTTATGAGTATTGTGGCCAAAATTGAGAAAAAAAATTTTGGGTCAATTTTTGCAAAATTTTAGCCGAAATCATGTATTTTTATTTTTATTTTCTATTTTTACCCTTATGAATTATATATTTTTTATGAGTATTGTGGCCAAAATTGAGAAAAAAAATTTTAGGGTCAATTTTTGCAAAATTTTAGCCGAAATCATGTATTTTTATTTTTATTTTCTATTTTTACCCTTATCTTTTTCCCCAATAATTCTCTCTCCTCCTACTAACTCTCTTAACTACCAAGGATAGTTTTGGAAATAACTAATAAATAAGCATTGGGTTTGATAAAGGGACTTATAAATTGGGACAAAAAAACTTCTAGAAGGGGACTTATATTATGGGACAGAGGGAGTATTAGAAATGTGAAAAGCCTAAGATTGGTCTTTCTTCTCATGACTTATATCGTTGTTGGAGGGTGTAAAACTACGAGTATAAAGGCAATTATGATAAATTTTTACTAGTAATTAACTTAATTTTTTTGAGGGAATATTACTTAATTAAACTTTTTTGTGAGCAACATTTAATTAAACTTACTTGTTCAGTTTTACTGAAACACTATAGATGATAAAAGAACGTTTTTAATAGCTTTCAACATTGGAGAAGAAACAAAGCATATGAATGAGTCAATCTAAATTTTATAACTACAATTAGTAATATGTTTTGTATATGCAAGCACAGCTGGGTTTTTGTGAAAAGTAATATATTAAGTAAATTTAAAAAAAATTTATCTCATCTGATATCCAAGGCTTTTCCCTAACTAATCCGGATCCGACCTGTGTCACGCACCAAAAATTTTATTATAATAACTAAAAACAAGGTAATAACTTAGGAAAAGAAAATGCAGCAAGCAATCAAATGGGATTGTATTTTTATATTGTTAACTCCAAAAAATCAAAGATGTTTTGGTTTGCCCAAAACAAAATAAATAGGAAAGCATTAGCATAGCCCAACGTTGAGACTGATTGTGGGCTTCTCCTAGATCGTGGGCTCGATAGCTATAGCGTTTAGTGGGCCGCTGAGAAGGGCTTTGCGTTTCTTTCTTTCTTTCTTTGTTTTTTTATTTTTTATTTTTTGAGATCAGATTATTCCACTTTTCATGTTTGTTTAGCTTAGTAACCTCGGGCAAACTCAAACTTAACCTTATAATTAACGAAAGACGTGGGGATTTAACAATTAAAAGAAAAAGAAAAAGGGAGAATCAATGAATCATCATCTCCATCACACACCATGCATAACTTCCAAGAAATATAAAATCAAAACTCCTATTTTTCTTAATCTAGTTCGCTTTTTCACCAAAAAAAAAGAAATATAAAATCAAAAGGGGAATTGTTTTAGTACTAGTACAATTAATTCATTAATGTTAATTAATAATCATTCAAACATTAAATTATACTTTTTGCTTGAGTGTGTCGTCCTTTTGGCACCATAAGCTTTCCAGATGAGTCAGATGTGGTTGGAGTACAACATACACATAGGTGGGGCTATACCCTTCCTTTATAGGGTCAGGGAATGCAGTTTCTAGCCCTGGAAAACGTTGACAACCATTACCATTCCAGTTCCTTCTCCTTATATTTTCAGCTATTTTCATTCAAGTGAGTATTTTTGGGAGAGAGCTCTAAAGAAAATTAAGAAAAAAAGGAAAATGGAAATTTTCATTTTTTTCCCATTAAAAGGGAAACAAGATTCTGCTTCTAATAAATGTTTTTTAAATGCTAGGTACTATTCTTTAAAATTAAAAAAAAAAGGATTATTTTTACAGCTATGTATGACAAAGGAAAAACGCCAAGCTTTTAGGCTATATAATAAAAGCTTGAAACTGCAACATTTGCAGCAGAACAATTAATGGTATGAACATATATAGCTATATAATGTTCCCATTTAAGTTAAAGTCTATATATATATATATATATAAAAGAGTACAATTAATATTTTTGATGTTTAGCTTGCAAAAAACATATTGGCTATTGCTACTTGGAAGAGAGCATTTTGGAGAGCAAATTCAGGCCTTTTTTTTTTTGGTCTACAAGATGACCCCTAGAAATAATATTGTTGGATGTGTAGCAAAAAGAAACAACTAACAAGAGCTTCTTTTTTAAAAAAAAAAAAATCCCAAGGGTGCATGTTTTTATAATGGAAAAAGATGAGCAATGCAAAGCTGGGTACCCTATATCTCTGCTAACATAGGCACCCCATAGTTAGGACCCCTCCCTGCGAAATTTGGGTTATTATATATAGTTGTAAGGACTTTAGGTACATAAATAAATTACTAAAGTATGTATATATAGTTTAGTTATAGTACACTAATTAAATGTAGCAAAAAAAATAGTACACTAATTAATAATCCTAATAATATATATATGTATATACCATATACTATGTACTAGTAATAGTAATTTTTTTTATTTTAATCATAAGTTGTATGAATGATGGAATCAAAAATGCTAGTACCAAAAAGCAGTGGGCTAAATCTGTTACACTACTTAAAAAAGGCTTTTGAGAAAGCAAGCATTTGCTGCTGCAATGGAGGGTGTAGACTTTGATAGGAACATTTAACACGACAGAGAGATAAATTAAAAGAGAAAGCAGAGACAGACTTAGCTGGACAAGCTACGAGTGAAAAAAGGGAGATGATCCAGCCGCCCTACTAACTCTAGGGTTTTCAAGTAGAGTTTCAGAAGTTTAAGATCTATCTATATGAATATGAATATGAATATGCCCCCATTTTTTCTGTGTTTTTCCCAATCTTTTCCTAACGGTTTCTCAAATTTATGAAGGCCCTTGAGTTAAATTAAACCCACCATTATTTGAAAAAAAACAAACAAAAACCAGAGAGATTATATATATGGTCCCAAGGCTCAGCCTTCTTGAAATTGTTTGCACTTTGCAGCAGCTTTACAGCTGAAGCACACAAAAGAGGTGAAGGAGGAAGAAGAAGAGAGAGAATGTGTGGCAAATTAAGTTTGAAAACAGAAAGAAACCCATTAATAGCAATCACGAGAGAGGCAATAGCCATAGGGGGCTTAACCCCAAAATTTGTATGAATAGAGATTAATATAGATGAACTGTTCTTTATATCTGGGTATGTTATATTGCCACTGAAAATGATGTTACTTAATTGTCAGCAATATGGGGAAAAAAAACCAGTTATTGAGGAATCATGCTGCTGATTGCAGGCTAGCTGGTATATATACAAAAGCTCAATTTGCAATAATCTGACAATGTTTCTTCTATAAACTTGATTAGTAGTTTTATTGTTATTGATTTGTTTGTATTTAAATTGATTTAAATTACTATGAGATTGAAATTCAAAGTCATCGTCGTCGTGGAGAGGACCTCCATTTAGAAACTCCGGTTTGAAAAATAATAAGATATTGGCAATTATAAGTTGAAGGAACCCTACAAAAACATGGGACAAAAAATTAGTAGTATTATTGTTGTTAGTATGTACTATAATTATGCATGTGATGAACACAGAAAGGAAGTAATAGTCCATGAGGCATGAGTCCCCACGTTAATTAGTTCAATTTGTACACCCATCCCATGCCTTGCCCTGTATATAGGAAGGTACTTGTGTGCTGATCTCTTGGTATTTATATTTTCTTATGATTACTTAGTCATATATAGCACTGATTTTGCAGTTGAGGCAGTTGATTTAAGGATTCAATTGTTTCAAAATTGAACCATATATATACTACTAGCCAAACCTTCCATGAGTAAAATGTGTGTGTGAGAGTCAGGTCCATTTAATTAATTATATAAAGGAATTTTTTAATCCCAAATTTTTCTAATAAGTTAGAGCAAGCTATTTATTAGTTTTCTTATAAATTTGTCAAATTGACATACGAAATGTAGATCAACGATGAAAAATTGGTTGATTCAAGTAATTAAGTACGGTCAAAAAGTACTTAGGTAATTATTTAGAATCTCATTAACTCCGAATTACCAATAGAATAAATTATATTTGATATGATAATGAAGACCTGATTCGAATAAAATTAGTATGTATCGTAATTTTATAAAAAATATTAATTAACAATAAGAAATATAGTACTATGCAATACTTAAATGGGAGTTAATGAACTAAATATTGAAGAGAGCTAGGGGAGAAAAGTTGAGTTTTGGCGGGCGGGGGGTGAAGATAGAAGAGAAGAGAAGTGGGTTTTGGGGTTGGGGGTAGTCAGTGCACTTTTACACCATTTCACTGTCAACTCCTGCATGCCTTGCCTGCCTTTATTTTGTTTTTCACTTGCCCTCTTCTTTTTGTGTGTTGGAGAGTAAATATATAGTCACCCCCCAAAGAAAGTGCTGTTTAATGGAAGATCTTCTAACTTCTTTTTCCTGTTTGCTTGCTTCATTTATCCCACCTTCTTTTATTAGGACCACGTTTCCATTCTTTTGTTCTTAGAATGATGGAGACTCCACTATACATTAATATAGCTTCTTGTCTAATTTACTGCCTTTTTATTGGTTGAAAAATAACTTTTTGGTGAATGAAAAGTTTTTTTTTTTCAAAAAATAATTTAAACTCCAAACAAAATCTCAAAGGTTTCTTTGGTCCACTACCTAATGCTAATATATCAATATGCTACCTCCTACTATCATAATAAGGGAATAAGTTATCAACATTCTTTAGGAAAAATCCAATACATGGGTTTTAAGAATAAATGCTCAAATTATTAATACCTATCACACATTTTTTACATTTTTATTGTGGTGTTGATTTCATGGGTTGATAATATCCTTCTAATTGTTGTTAGTACCTCACATAAAAGATAAGATTTTAAGTAGTAGTATATTGAAATACGAGGTTGAAACTTGAAATATCAACAATTTTTTTTCTTTTTAAATATCCACAAGTGGTTTGATGATATTATAAACTATCTCTACCTACATTGTCAAATCAAAAATAAGAATGCAAATTCTATTCCGAAAAATTAACATATTGTAGACATTTTTGTTTGCATGAAACATATAAGGAACATTACTTGATTGAAAAAAAAAATTACCACTATAATTGCTTATTCTAAGTATTGATTATTGGTATTAATAGATTTTAGAAAAAAAAAATTATAGTAGTAAGGAATATACTGCCAACGGGAGTTGACACAAGCGGTTAAGATTCGAACTCTTCATTCACCTCACTTAGTTTCGAATTCCACTGACCACAATCTTCTATTTGACAGGTGATTTATAAATTCCGAAAAGCCTGTAAGTGAAATTTTAATGGGTCCGTAAATCTCAAAATAGGTCGATGGTTTTACCTTGGCCTTGGAAATGGGAGTAGCCACCTTGCTCTAAACTTGTTTTTAAAAAAAAAGAAAAAAAAAGAAAAAAATATACTATATAAATACTAATTAATAGTAGTAATAATTAAATTTTATAGTCCAGCTGAGATTATAGTTAATTGAAAGTACAAAAATAAAAGCAGTGTTAGGCAGAGCAAGAGCATCTTCCTTAAAGATTTTTAATTAATTGTTGATTATTAGGAGTATCATATAAATATATATACTAGTAAAACATACATAAAAAAAAGATCTAGTAAAACAAGGGCAAAGAGAGTGGTGATTGGAGCAGAGGCATCGATTCGAAGTGTCCACATCGATGGATACCTCTGCAACTGCAACCCAAACACAGCTGACTCCTACACTCACAGTCTCAAACCCCTATCTTTCATGTCCATCGCCATCTTCATTGCATAAATAACCCCAAAACCCAGAAACCCTTTTTTTTTAAAAAAAAAAGAAACATTAAATGCTAAACCCAACAAAAACAATGTAATTTTTAGTAAATAAGGAAGGAGTAATATATTTTTGGAGCCGCGTTTTGCAGTTGCAGTACAATCATGACCCCTCCACTCTAATCATGCATATAATAGAGTTTTCAATTATATTAGTGATTATTGATTTTCATTTCCAATTATTATAATAACAAAATTATTAATAAATCTTTCTCTCTCTAGTCTTTATCTAAATCTCTCTGCATATATCTTTCTTACTTGTCAAAATCACACATCAACATAACAATGTCTGGTTGTATTAACTGATAATTAACTGAAGGGTCTTATTCATGGCAGTTCCACAATCTCGACTTTCTTGGCCTATATGTTTTGCTTTAGCTTTTGCTATGATAAACAAAATTTTTATTAATAATTTTTTCAACTTTCCCTTTTGGAGATACGCTGGCAATCAAAAGTCCTAAAGAACCCACGAAATAAACCCTTTTGTGGAGTGCTATAGCTAGTTTTTGGTAACCAATAAAATTTCAAAGATAAGAAGAGTTGAATAACAAGAGTTTTGAGTGAGAAGTAGAACAAAAACCAAAACCCCATTCCCAAACTCTCTCTATCTTCTTCAACCAAGCTAGTTCCAGTCTGGTTCTTGTTGTCTAAAAGGGTTTTTGAATTTAGTAGTATATTTTTTTTCTTCTCTCTAGCTATCTCTTCTTTGGGCCCATTTTGAGAAATGGGTGACAACAAAGGAGATACAGTCAAGAAGCAAACACCCCAAACTCAACAACAACAACAACTGTCTTCTTCTTCTTCTCCCAAAGAGCCTCTTGATCAGGAATCTTCGGAATCAAGGCAGCAAAAGTTTATTTCTGCGCCTTTATATGTTCCAATTGGTGCAACTTCTTCTTCTACTTTTGAGCCACAGTTTGAGCCTGTGAATCCCAAGCGGACTAGATACAACAGTGGCCAATGGAAGCTACTTCCGTCGCCGTCTACTTTACAGGGACAAGCCCAAATGGCTATAATCACCACCGAATCAAGTCCATCACCCACGGCCACCGCAAACCCAATAAACCCACAAAGCCAAGCTCATACCACGGCGGCTTCCTCCTCCGACACCGCCTCATCTCCTCCCCACTCTCCTCACCCTTCTTCAACATCCGGCGGCCAAGAGGCCAACAAACCAGAAGGAGAGCAATTTCATCACCAATTCAGAAAAGGGAAATATGTGAGCCCCGTTTGGAAACCTAATGAAATGTTGTGGTTAGCCAGGGCTTGGAGGGTTCAGTATCAAGGTGGTGGCGCTGATGGGTCTGGCGGCGGCTCTTCAGGCGGCGATGTGGCGGGACATACAACAAGAGGCAAAACTAGGGCAGAGAAAGATAGGGAAGTGGCTGAGTTTTTGAACAGACATGGGATCAATAGAGATGCCAAAACTGCTGGAACTAAGTGGGATAATATGTTGGGTGAGTTTAGAAAAGTTTATGAGTGGGAAAGAGGAAGTGAAAAGGAACAAGTTGGTAAAAGTTACTTCAGACTTTCACCTTATGAAAGAAAACTCCATAGATTACCTGCTTCATTCGATGAAGAAGTGTTCGACGAATTGTCTCAGTTCATGGGTCCTCGCATGAGATCAACTCCTCAAAGCAGAGGAATAGCTTCTGGTTCTGGTGATGAAGGGAGGCCATTCCTTTCAACTTCTTCTAAACCTCTGCCTCCTCCCCCTCCTTTCAAAGAAGATGAATCACTTCCTATTTCAGGTATTCAAAGATCCTTTCTTTTTTCTTCTTTTCTCTTTTTCATCCTTAAATATTATACTTTTTGATTAAGCTAAAGGAAAGAAAATTACTATTTCTTGTAGTGAGGACAAAACAACTGGTAACGACTAGTGGAGTAAGTGACACCTTCTTTCATGGAACAAGAGGGAGTCTTCTAGGGTTTGTTGACACTTCTTCATCACTAGACGTGGGTGTTACTCTTCCTTCTTCTTCTTCATCTTCAAAAGAACTTCGTAGAATTGGGAAGATAAGAATGACATGGGAAGAGTCTGTAAATTTATGGGCAGAAGAAGGGGAGCATCAAAGAGGAAGAGTGAGGCTTTTTCAAGGTTCAAGCTTTTTAAATGCAGATGAACTCACTTTCTTTGATGATGCCATGGTTGCTTGCACAATGGAAGCTTTCGAAGATGGTCCTTTAAAAGGTTTCTCTGTCGATAGATTCGTTAATGGACAGCAAGTGAAAGTCTTTGGCAGAAGAAAGTCATCTACTACTACAGCATCTGCTTCTTCTTCTGGTACAAAAAAACATGTTTTGTTATTGTTCCTATAATATAATTCTGTAAAACTGTTCAGGAATCTGTTCTCTCCTTCTAAAAGTCACTCTCTCTCTCTTTCTAATTATACCAGGTTTCATTGAAAGAGCTCAGCTTCCATTTGCAGAACCCCTGATCAGAAGTAAGTCCCAATTATAACTATTCTTCATTTTACCAAAGCTTGAAAAAAACCTTGAATTAGAGAATCTCATGCCTCGAAGAAAGTGCTTATATGAACCATTTATAATATATATATATATACTGTACTGATATCAGCAAATTTATATATTACATTACATGTGTTAATATTCGCAGCAATTCCTTCATTGGAATTCCAAGACCCAACAGATTATTACCTGTCATGTCTTCGAGTTTCCCCAACAACACTACCAAGCTTATTTGAGCTTTCATGGCATGTTCAAGAGCCACCGCCCGAGGAATATCGATTCCCACTGAGAAAAGATGTGTACAGAGACTTACCACCGGGTAAAGAAGTTTTATTTACTACTTCTAATGAATTGTTAGATTGTAGAGCTATCATGTATGATATTATAAGCCCAATACTCCGAACCAACCCTAGTCTTACTGCTTCGACTGCAACAAGTAGAGACTCCTTCATTGGCCTTTGGGACGATTGCATCAATCGGGTCGTGTCCAAATTTTGTTCTCTCGAAATGGGTATCATTAGAAAACCTTCTTTGACATCATCAACAACTGATCAGCCATTGCAGGATCAATGGCCGAACGTGACGGGTTTTATTAGGAACTTATGTTTGTGGAGAGGAGAAGAGACTGATCAAGTAAGGGAAGGTCAACTTGACCCACCATCTTTGATTGTGGAGAAATTGTTGTGGACTTTCATGGATCTTCCGTACATATTTGGTTATTATGCTGTTGGGTATTCGGTAACATTTTGCGCATTGAGTCGGTCGCAAGATCGCATTATAAGGACGGATTTATATTCCGTAGACTTGTCGTCCCCAGCTGAGAGACTAAAAGCCCTAGTGCCTTGCTTTAGAATTGCAGGCCTGTTGCCACTTTTGGCTGATCGGTGCTTCATCAACATTAATGCCAAGCAATATTTCCCATTCAGCGATTTCGAAAGAATCGATTTGGGAAATGGAAACATAATCGAAATGACACCAAATTTTGTGATGAGGTCATTTTCCAGCAAGAGAAAATGGGCAGCCGTGAAGGAAATATACGACATCTTGGATCACCGAATCCCACACGCCGAGTTCATTTGTCAGGAATCCGACAAAGATCTTACATTGGTGTTCAAGCCACGTGGCTGCAAATTCAAGCCTGTAAATTGTGAGCAATTGGTTGAAGCTCTCAAGTACGTGACCAAGGCTTTGGTAGCCCTCCACGACTTGTGTTTCATGCACAGGGATTTGGGTTGGGACAAAGTGCTCAGAAGGACCGACAGGGACAACGAATGGTTCGTCTGTGGGTTCGACGAGGCGGTGGGGGCGCCGCAGCTATACCCACATGTGGTGCCGGGTGGGGAAGCGCGTGGAAGGCACGCGCCGGAGATGGGGAGGGGATTGCATGGGGTGAAAGTTGACGTTTGGGGAGTTGGCGTTTTGGTCCGGACCTGCGGTCTGGCAAATGTTCCGAAAATGCTGCGGGAGTTGCAGAACAGGTGTTTGGATCAGAACCCGGAGCTAAGGCCGACCGCAGCCGATTGCTACCACCATTTGCTGCAGGTGCAATCAGCTTCATCATCTGGTGCACCCTATTAACAGAATTAACAACAAATTTTTATGTCACATTAATTAATTAATTTTGTTATAGCATTATTAGAGTATTATATGTAGCTACTAAAGTAATTTAGTGGTCACATTTAGGATATGTTCCTTGGGATATATATATTTTATATGTTTCAGCTTTGAAATTTTCAGTAGCATTGTTTGTAAAAGAGGGTGTTGGTGGGGGCCTGCTGCTGCAGTTTTGATACCTTAAAATTGAATGAGAAATGTTTTTGTTTTGAGGGGCGGTGGGGTGGAAAAGGGGGAGTTGGGTCTGAGATTTTGGAAGAGAAATGGCGGCTGCTGTTAAAGGGCTGCTTCTTGGGTTAAACAACTCTTAGTCCTATCTTATCAAAATCAAATCAAGATTTTTACAATTTATTACTCGTCTCTTTTTTCTTTTTTCAAGGACTTCTTTATTGGAAATAAATTAGTGAAGTGAAGTAGTGAACTATGGTGGAAGGCAAACAGAAAAAAAAAAAATAGTTTACTGATAATCTGATGTGTTCTGGGTTTTGGATTGATGCATGCAAGTAAATATTCGAGATGGCAGTGTTTGGTTTGGTGATGAGGCGATTTGTGTGATTAGTCACCCACTGCCATTTGCCTTATATAGTACACATAGTATATTTTACTGCGCCTCTCAATCTATTGTTCCTTTGAATTTCTTGAAGGAAAAGTTTATGTGAAGGTCTTCCTATAAACTGTTTAAAAATTGTAACTTGCATTTATCGATTTCCTTGTGTTTTTCATTTTCAATGTCTAAAGGTTCATGATGAACTACAAATTAGTGACATTTGTGTTCTCTTACTCTCTTTTGGTGGAAATTTAATTTCAACTAATAATTCTGTGTAAAAATCCTTATTTTGAATAAAAAATATCATCTTTGGGCTTTTGAAAGATGGTGCCTTTTACGGCAATTCACTAAGATCAAAATTCTACACACATTCAGGGAGGGAAATGGTTGTGCGGATACAATTACAAGGAAAGGAAGCTCTCTTTTCTGGAATAGTTTTAGATGAAGCTTTTGTGGTCTTTACAGAACCACCTGTTTTTGTTTTTAACTTTTTGTCGCATGATGTAACAGGATAATATTTGTATCGGTCTATTTCTAATTAATAATTAAGTTCCTGTTATTTAAAAAAAAATAAAATATTCTACTCTATTTTTACAAGTTTTGTATTTCATAATAGGGTAATATTTTTGTATTTCATAGTGGGGATTTTGGAAATGAACGGTGTAAACAAATAAAGGAAAGGTGATAGTATAATATTAGTAGCTTGAATGCCTACATTGTAGGTGTGACTTCACAACTTTTTTACTATTTTCATAGAATAAAAAGAAGTTAAATAAAGAGAGGAAGAAAGGAGGAAAGAGTTAGGCTCCTTTGTTTGAGTGGTGCAGTGTTTATAAGAAGCTTATTTAGCTTTGTTTCCTTAGAGGCAAGCCGTTTCTGAAATCAGTTGGCTGACCTTTTAAAGGGAAATGGTGGAAAAGCTGTTTTTTTTCACCAAAGGACTTCTCCTACAGTGACTTTATTTAAGCAGCTTATAACAGTTTCTTATCAGCTGAGTTGAATTAACAAAGGAAGTCTAATTGGAATAAATTTTCCATCATTTACCCCGTTGCACCTAAGCATTTGATTTAATTAATAAGATGTATGCTTTTTGGAACTTATGATTTCAAGTATAAATCTCACTATATATATGTGGGTTTTATTCAACTTTAATGTTGATTTGGGTATAAATGAAATTATTTGTTGATTGTAATGAGATGGTAAATGAAATCATGATTGTAAACTCTTGCACAATACGGCACATGATGATGAGTAGTGGCAAATGTCAATTCCCTTAGTTGAAAATTTTATTTTCCAGTGGTAACATAAAATTGGTCTTACGTGAAAGATGCAAGATAAAACCAAAAGCTTGCAAAATTATCTTCAATTTTGTACTGTAAAAATTCATGCTTTTGATGTTACCTTGTTTTATAAGTCAAGCGTGCTCGTTCCCCTGATACTATTAATGATAAAATTACCATTTTTTGGACCGTTTAATGCTTTCCTCATATCACAAGACACCCAGAAGAGGAAATTATCACAGTGCCACATTTGAATTTTACATCTACTCCACACCAAAGTGTAAAGGAAAAAAAATAATGGTTTTAAAGTCTAGAAATATGAAGAAAAAGTGGTTTCATTTCATATCGGTTTCTCACTAAGTGCTAAATCTTTCTTTCGCCATTGATGTTGTTGCATGGCATCGATTCATGCCACAAAGTTGATGATATAGGCATTGAGAAGTAGTATATAAAGTTGAGGCAAGTGCCCTCCACGTGGGGCCACTGTGTTTTGCATTCTGGCGTCACCCCTTCCCTTCAATGTTGCGATCATTGCTTTTGGATAAAAACTATACTTTTTAGATTATAATTCGTATATGCAAAAAGAAAAGAAGAAGAAATGGTATATATATATATAATTTACTGCTTTATATGAAGAAGGAGATTGTGATATCTATATCAAACTTTTTTTCCATTAATATATCACCCCACCTATATTGGATCACGTAGCCCTAAAGATTGGGTGTTGCCTGAATGTGGGTTACAATTTTGACAGAACTTTGGCTATAATTTCAGTACAAATGAATTCTGATATCAGACATTGTATCAACTTTTTTGGGCACCCTTATTTATTCTTTCCAACTCCTATTCGCCCCTTTCCCATTTCTTAAACGATTCCCCTTTGTTAAAAAGTTGCCTGCGCTAGGCTTTTTCAAAGGTATATATTATCAGTAGCAAAAAAAAAAGTATACATTATCTTTGAATTACTATATATATTTCCATATTTATATACACATGGTAGATTAGATTAGGACCTTACCATAATAATGGCTTAGGAAAGAGTAAATTAATGGTGCAGATTCTCTTTTGCCATTGGAGATCTTCATTTTCAGCTTTTCCGCTAATCTCTTTATACATGCGCGGCTTTGTCATTTACGAATTGAGTGATGCTACTTGTTCTATCTATTTTCACCACTTGATATTCTACCTAACGTGCCATTGTCAATTTTGAATTTTTCTATAAATAATAAACTATTTTTAATTAGCAATAAACCGGGTGCTAAATTCATGATTTAATTACTTTATTTTACTACATTATACTATAAATCATGAACTCAAAAATTTTAATTGGGAAATTTCATAAATATCCTTAGTATTATAATATAATAATTTTTTAATAAATATTCTTTTTAGTCATTTAACTTTTTTTAAATTTTTTAAATTATAGAAAGATTAAGATATTAATAATCCACTATAATTGTAATTAATAATTTACTTCTAATAATTATTTTTAGATTATAATATATTTAACTATAATATTATTATTTATAGTCATGAAACTTTTTATTTTAATTATGTAAAGATATTTTAAATACAAAATATAATTGTAATAATTTACTCCCCATAATTATTTGAAATACTTTTTATTTATAATTTATATTTATTTAATTTAAATAAATTATGGGCGTTAAGGAAAAAATTATCTTAATACTTTACATGTTTAAAAAAATTTGTTTTCGGCCGAGGTTGTTAAGATTAAAGTTTCCTATGCCAAGCAAAAAAGTTACTGGTTTACTTTCGTTTAGCAAGTTCCCCACGATTATAATTGGGTAATTTTCCAAAGCAGTGCTTCAATATTCTTTTCAAAAAAATTTAAAAAAAAAGTAGTTTAATATTTTACATCATCTAACCAAATCTCAGCAACATTGGATTTAAATTTTTTTTACGAGCATCTGAATCTTGTTTCGATTTAATTAGAAATTAATTTTTAAAAAATAAGAAATACGATATTAGAAGCGTGAAAAGTCCACCAATCTTTTTGGCGTTGAATTATATATTCTCATGAATATTTTAGCCAAAAATTGAGGAGAAATATTTCGTGTCAATTTTTACAAAATTTTAGCTGACATCGTGTACTAACTATCACGGTTTTTGGCTAAAAATGCATTCTGGGGATCCGCCTCAATTTTGCCTAATTTTTTACTCCGAGACTACTTGAAATATCTATATTTATCTACTTAAATCTCGGCCACATTGGATTTAAGGATGTATTTTTACGAGCATTTGAATCTTATTTCGATTTAATTAGTAATTAATTCGGAAAAAATAGGAAAAACGATATTAGAAACGTCAAAAGCCCTTCAATCTTTTTGACGTTAAAATATATAATTTTTATGAGTATTTTAGCCAAAAATTGAGGAAATATCTTTCGGGTCAATTTTTACAAAATTTTAGCCGAAATCGTGTAATAACCATCACAGTTTTTGGCTAAAAAAGCGTTTTGGGCCCCCAACTTAGTTTTGCGTGATTTTTGGCGACAAGACTCCTTGACATATCCATATTCATATAATCAAATCTTAGCTACATTGGATTTAAGAATTTGTTTTTACGAGCATTTGAATCTTGTTTCGATGTAATTAGAAATTCATTCGGAAAAAATATGAAAAACGATATTTAAAGTGGAGAAGTCCTCCAATCTTTTTGGTGTTAAATTATATATATTTTATGAGTATTTTATCCAAAAATTAAGGAAAATTTTTCGGGTCATTTTTTGTAAAATTTTAGTCAAAATCGTATACCATCACGATTTTTGGCTAAAAATGCGTTTCGGGGCCTCGACTCAGTTTTGCATGATTCTTGGCACCGAGACTCCTTGAAATATCTATATTCATCTAATAAAGTCTAAGCCACATTGCATTTAAGGATTTTTTATGAGCATCTGAATCTTATTTCGATTTAATTAGAAATTGATTCAAAAAAATATGAAAAACGATATTTGAAGCGTGAAAAGCCCTTCAAAATTTTTGGCGTAGAATTATATAAATTTTTTATGAATGTTTTAGCCAAAAATTGGGGAAATATATTTCGGGTCAATTTTTGCAAAATGTTAGCCGAAAATCGTATAATAATCATCACAGTTTTTGGCTAAAAACGCGTTCCAAGGCCCGTGTCAATTTTGCATGATTTTTGCCGCCAAGACTCCTTTACATATCCATGTTCATCTAATCAAATCTCAGCCACAATGCATTTAAGGATTTCTTTTTACGAGCATCTGAATCTTATTTCGATTTAAGAAATTAATTCAGAAAAATATGAAAAACGATATTAAAAGAAAAGTGTGTAATGTCCTCCAATATTTTTTGCATTAAAATATATATATTTCGATTATTTTAGCCAAAAATTAAGGAAAAAAATCTTTTCAGGTCATTTTTTGGAAAATTTTAGCTGAAATAGCATTTGGTTAAAAACGCGTTTCGGGGCCTCGGCTTAGTTTAGCATGATTTTTGGCGACGAGACTCCTTGAAATATGTATATTCATTTAATCAAATCTCGGCCAAATTGGATTTAAGGATTTGCAAAACAAGCATCTGAATCATGTTTCGATTTAATTAGAAATTAGTTCGAAAAATAATAGGAAAATGATATTAGAAACGTAAAATTCCCTTCAATCTTCTTGGCGTTGAATTATATACTTTTTATGAGTATTATGGCTAAAAAATGAGGAAATAACTTTCAGGTCATTTTTTGCAAAATTTAGCTGAAATCGTGTAATAAATCATAACGGATTTTGGCTAAAAACGCATTCCTGGGCCCCGTGTCAATTTTGCATGATTTATGGCGCCAAGACTCCTTGAGATATGCATATTCATCTGATCACATCTCTGCCAAATTGAATTCAAGGATTTGTTTTTACGAGCATCTGAATCTTGTTTCGATTTAATTGGAAATTAATTCAGAAAAAATATGAAAAACGATATGAAAAACGTAAAAAGTCCTCCAACCTTTTTGGCGTTATATTATATATATTTCAAGAGTATTTTAGCCAAAAAATTGAGGAAAAGTTTTACAGGTCATTTTTTGCAAAATTTTAGCCAAAATCGTGTAGTAACCATCACGTTTTTTATTTTGGCTAAAAACGCATTATGGGGCCCCGATTCAGTGTTGCATGATTTTTG
>AWUE01015396.1:0-24873 GCA_001974825.2 Corchorus olitorius
ACACTTGATCATCTTTGATTTGTAGGAAAGATCAATGGAGCAATCACTTACTTTAAGGGAGTTGAATTTCAACTGTGAGATGAAACCCTACTGCATTGATTATCCAGAAGATTTATCCTACGAGTTAAAGCCAGGAGTGGTCCGTCTGTTACAAATGTTTCATGGAGAATCCCATGAAAATCCGCATGAGCATTTGCAACGTTTCTTCATCAAATGTGTGATGATAAGGATGCTTGAAGAGCAAGCTTCAAGCTTTTCCAATTACTTTGGAAGGTAAAGCAAGAGAATGGTTTTGGAGTCTTCCATCAAAATCGATTACTACCTGGAGGGAAATGGAGAGAGCATTTTTGAACTAGTACTTTCCAGAGGCAACCGAGACTTATTGAAATAACTATATTCATCTAACCAAATCTCAGCCACATTGGATTTAAGGATTTGTACAAAATAAGCATCTGAATCATGTTTCGCTTTAACAAGAAATTAATTCAGAAAATAATAGGAGAAACGATATTAGAAGCATGAAAAACCCTTCAATCTTTTTGGCGTCGAATTATATAATTTTTATTAGTATTGTGGCTAAAAATTGAAGAAATAACTTTCAGGTCAATTATCGCAAAATTAAGCCGAAATCGTGTAATAATCATCATGGCTAAAAACGTGTTTCAGGGCCCCGGGTCAGTTTTGCATGATTTTTGGCGCCAAGACTCCTTGAGATATCCATATTCATCTGATCAAATCTCAGCCACATTACACTTAAGGATTTGTTTTTACGAGCATCTGAATCTTGTTCTCCACTTAATTATAAATTAATTCAGAAAAATTATGAAAAAACGATATGAAAAGCGTGAAAAGTCCTCCAACCTTTTCGGCGTTAAATTATATATATTTCATGAGTATTTTAGCCAAAAATTGAGGTGAAATTTTTCGGGTAATTTTTTAGAAAATTTTGGCCGAAATCGTGTACTAACCATCACAGTTTTTGGCTAAAAATGCGTTTCAGGGCCCCGACTCAGTTTTGCATGATTTTTTAAGCCGAGAGTCCTTGAAATATTTATAACCATCTAATCATATCTCGACCATATTGCATTTAAGGATTTGTTTTTACGAGCATCTAAATCTTGTTTCGATTTAATTAGAAATTAATTCGGAAAAAGTATGAAAACCGATATTAGAATCGTAAAAATCCTTCATTATTTTTGGTGTTGAATTATATATTTTTTAGGAGTATTTTAGAAAAAAATTGATGAAATATCTTTCGGGAAAATTTTTGCAAAATGTTAGCCGAAATAATATAATAATCATCACAGTTTTTAGCTAAAAACGCGTTTCAGGGCCCGAGTTAGTTTTGCATAATTTTTGGCGCCAATACTCCTTAAGATATCCATATCATCTGATCAAATCTCATCCATATTGCATTTAAGGATTTGTTTTTACGAGCATCTGAATCTTCTTTCGATTTAATTATGAATTAATTCAGATTAATATGACAGAACGATATAAAAAGCGTGAAAAGTCCTTCAACCTTTTTGACGTCAAATTATATATATTTCATGAGTATTTTAGCTAAAATTGAGGAAAAATTTTTCGGGTAATTTTTTGCATAATTTTAACCGAAATCGTGTACTAACCATCACAGTTTTTTTCTAAAAACACGTTTCGGGGCCCCGGCTCAATTTTCCATATTTTTTTGCGTCGATATTCCGTAAAATATCTATATTCATCTAATCAAATCTCAGCCACATTGCATTTAAGGATTTGTTTTTAATTCAGAAAAATATAAAAAACGATATTAAAAGCGTTAAAGTCCTCCAATCTTTTCAGAGTTGAATTATATATTTTTATGAGTATTTTAGACAAAAAAAATTGAGGAAAAATATTACTGGTAAATTTTTGCTAAATATTAGTCGAAATCGTGTACGTTAGAAGAAATCATGGTATTTGGCTAAAAATGCATTACGGGGCACCGATTCAATGTTGCATGATTTTTGGCATCGAGACTCTTATATTCACCTAACCAAATCTAAGCTACGTTGGATTTAAGTATTTGTAAAACAAGCATCTGAATCATGTTTCAATTTAATTAGACATCAATTAAAAAAATAGGAAAAACGATATTAGAAGCATGAAAGGCCTTCAATCTTTTTGGCGTTGAATTATATAATTTTTACTAGTATTGTGTCTAAAAATTGAGGAACTAACTTTCGGGTCAATTTTTGCAAAATTTAGCCGAAATCGTGTAATAATCATCACGATTTTTTGCTAAAAACGCATTCCGGGGTCCCGGCTAAGTTTTGCATGATTTTTTGCTCCAAGACTCTTTGAGATATCCATATTCATCTAATCAATTCTCAGATACATTGAATTTAAGATTTTTTTATGAGAATCTAAATCTTGTTTCGATTTAATTAGAAATTAATTTAGAAAAATATGAAAAACAATATCATAAGAAAAGTGTGAAAAGTCCTCCAATCATTGTTTTTTTTCTTTTCTTTTTTTGCTAAAAACGCGTTCCGCGGTCCCGGGTTAGTTTTGCATGATTTTTTGACTCGAAAACTCCTTAACTTATATCTATATTCATCAAACCAAATCTCAGCCACATTGTATTTAAGGATTTGTTTTTACGAGAATCTAAATCTTGTTTCGATTTAATTAGAAATTAATTTGAGAATAAAATAGGAAAAACTATATTAGAAGCGTGAAAAAGCTTTCAATTTTTTTGGTGTTGAATTGTATATTTTTTGTGAGTATTTTCACTAGAAATTAAGGAAAAATCTTTCACATCAATTTTTGCAAAATTTTAGCCGAAATCGTGCGATTTTCGGCTAAAAACACGTTCCGAGGTTAGTCTCAGTTTTGCATGATTTTTGGTGTCAAGACTCCTTGAAATATCTATATTCATCTAATCAAATACCAGCCACATTGGATTTAATGATTTGTTTTTACGAGAACTAAATCTTATTTTGATTTAATTAAAATTTAATTCGGAAAAAAAGGAAAAACAATATTAGAAGCGTTAAACGCCCTTCAATCTTTTTGATGTCGGCTTATATACTTTTTATGAGTATTTTAGCCAAAAATTGAGATATATTTCGGGTCAATTTTTACAAATTTTTAGCTGAAATCGTGTACTAACCATCACGGTTTTTTGCTAAAAACAAGTTCCGGGGTCATGGCTCAGTTGTGCATGATTTTTTACACCGAGACTCTTTGAAATATCTTTATTCATCTAATCAAATTTTAGCCACATTTAAGGATTTGTTTTTACGTGCATCTGAATCTTGTTTCAATTTAATTAGAAATTAATTCAAAAATTTTTTTTTTTAAAAAAAAGAAAACGATATTAAAAGCATGAAAAGTCCTCCAATCTTTTTGGTGTTGAATTATATATATTTTATGAATATTGTTACCAAAAACTGAAGAAAAATCTTTCTGGATCTTTTTACCATCATGATTTTTGACTAAAAACGCAAATCAAAATTGACTCCATAAATTGACTTAGCATAAGTGGACTCCATCTCTGTTCTTTATGTAGGCTTTCCCAACCCAAATCAAAGGTAACTCGAGTAAAGCCAAAGCCCATGTTTCTATAATCCTGACAGATAAAACATTAAACTGAGCCCATTTCTTTGCTCCTGTTTGGGTGATTTCTGGCTCATCACAGGCCAGGCCTTATGATCTGCTTGTACAGAATTTTCTAGGCCTTATAATAGCCTTTACTTTGCTATTATAAGCCCATGAGAAGTTGAATCATAAAAGAAGAAAAACGAAGCTTCGTTCTAAAGTTTTAAATTCTAATAAGATGATGAAACTTGTTTGACAAACATGGCCATTCTGACTCGGCTGACAATAATCCAGCAACTAATGAAAAATTAAAGCATAAAATTAGGATAATTAATCAATTCTTGTTTAACAAACTTGGGCAATCTCTTAGCTCACTGTCTTTTTATAATCTTTACTAATTCAACAATGCCCTGGAGTTTATTGAAACTAAAGCACAACTAGAAACCTTATCAAAATACTCTGCAATGTCAGGTCAAACAGCCCCTTCTTCCAATCCAATCATCGCCGTTGATCCTTACAAGCACCTCGAAATCACCCTTAATCCCGACGGCTCACTTACGCGCAACCCGAATAGGTTTCCCAACACCTCCGCCACGCCTGATCCGGACCAACCCATCCCGGTTCTCTCCAAGGACGTCACTTTCAACCAATCAAACAACACTTGGGCTCGTATATTCCTGCCTCGCGAAGCACTCGGCGCTTCCTCCGGTGCCAACAAGCTCCCTCTCATAGTCTACTACCATGCCGGTGGATTCATCCATTGCAGCGCCGCCACAACCGGTTTCCACCTTTTTTGCTCCAAGATGGCTTTGGAACTTCAAGCCATCGTCGTATCCGTTGAGTATCGTCTAGCCCCCGAGCATCGGCTTCCGGCGGCGTACGAGGATGCCATGGAGGCGTTGCATTGGATCAAAACCACCCAAGAAGAATGGTTAAAGCAACACGCGGATTTTGGTAATTGTTTCCTTATGGGGTCTAGTTCAGGTGGAAACATTGTTTTCAATGCAGGATTGCGCGCAGCCGGAGAAGTTGATGATCTGGAGCCACTGAAGATCCAAGGGCTAATATTGCACCAGCCATTCTTCGGTGGGTCCCAAAAGGTGGAGTCAGAGTTAAGGGTGGTCAACGATCCCATCTTGGCACCAGGTGTGAGCGACGTGTTGTGGGAACTTTCATTGCCTATAGGCGCTGACCGTGATCACGAGTATTGCAATCCAACGGCAACCAAGGAATCAAAGCTATGGGAGAAGCTGGTGAGCGTAGGATGGAAGGTTTTGGTGACCGGATGCGATGGGGATCCTTTGATTGACCGTCAGGTTGCGGTGGTCAAACTAATGGAAGAGAAAGGTGTAAAAGTAAAAAGTCAATTTCGTGAAGGTGATCATCATGGAGTCGATTTTACGCAGCCTGCTAAAGCCAAAGCACTGTTTTTGGTCTTAAAAGAGTTTATTTGATGTCATAATTGGATGCTAAAAATAAATTTTAGTACTACTTATAGTGTGATAGTGATCGTTATGCCCTATGGGTGGTCCAGTTACTCCAGTATAGGCATCTATGTCTTTTTCATTCAAGACCTTGTATGAAAGTAATAAATTTCTAACCATTTCAATCAATTAATTATTGATTTTTTTTAGTAGAAATTAATAACTTTCATTAATTCGAAACATCGAGATCACAAACATCAGAAGGTAAACTTCCACACTACACACATGATTGACATGTAAATTAGCTAATCTATATGTCAAAACATTGGCCTCTCTATTTACATAATTCACAGAATAATTATCAAATAAAGACACCAAATCCTGAATTTCATGAATAAGTAAACCACCCTCCTACAACGAGGGTTTCATACTATTAATTGCATTGACAACTAACAAAGAGTCGCTCTAAAAAATGCAATTATCTAAATTTCGTTCCAGCTCTAGTTCAAAACCTATTGATATAGCATGAGTCCCAGCATAAAAGGGACTAGAAACAAAATGTCTTGTAGCACTAGCAATAATACTCCCTTCACTATCACAAATCACAACCCCTAAACCCGCTTCATTCTTAGTGGAACAAAAGGATGCGTCGGAGTTGATCTTCAGCATGCCTAGGGGAGGAGGAACCCAAGCCAACAATCTTGTAATTAATTATTGATTTAGTAATTATAATTTGTAACCTCGTGTATTAATGATGTTTTGATGTAAATATTAAAATAGAGCATATAACTCATGTTACATGTTATAGCTGTGTGCACACCCATTAGGAAGTGATGGAATACATTTCCTAATTTTTGACAACTGTGTTTCTTGATTTAATGATTTGACTAACTTTGTTTGTATTATTGATTAAGAAAAGTAGGATTGCCATGGATATAATTGATATAATTAATGGCACAATTATGAATTACAATGAAAGCTCCAAGTTTTTTACTCAACCATTGTAGTAATTGGCTTTAGCTTGACTTAGAATCCAAACCTTCCACTCTGTTTACAAATAAAGGCATATACAGAGTTAGGCAGGAGAATATATATACTACATTTTACATCAAACTTAGTGCTCTGAACTTTATAACCACAACCACCGTAACTTGATCCATACAATGTCCGGTCAACCCCCTCCGCCACCTATTACCGATCCTTTCGAGTATCTTCAGATCGTCCTCAACCCCGACGGAACCCTCACTCGCAACTTTAACAGGTTCACCTGCGTTCCACCCAATCCCAACCCAAATGCTGACGACGTTGACCATCCTCCCCAGCCGCCGCCGACTCCGGTTATCTCCAAGGACGTCCCTATCAATCCCTTAAACAACACTTGGGCTCGTATTTTTCTTCCCCGCCAAGCCCTCCTCGATTCTTCTTCCTTACCTCTCATAGTTTTCTTCCATGGCGGAGGCTTCATTCTCTTGAGCGCAGACATGGACGTTTTTCATAACTATTGCTCCAACCTCGCCCACACTATCCCCGCCGTCGTCGTCTCCGTCGACTACCGCCTCGCTCCTGAACACCGCCTGCCGGCGGCTTATGATGAATGCGTGGAAGCATTGCACTGGATTAAAACCTCTCAGGATGAGTGGTTGAGAAATTACGCTGATTTTTCTCAGTGTTTCCTTATGGGTTCCAGTGCGGGCGGTAACATTGCTTACCATGTGGGCTTACGTGCTGCGGGTTTAGTTCGTGAACTTGAGCCTTTGAAGATCAAAGGGCTGGTCTTGCATCAGCCGTTTTTCGGTGGCGTCCAACGGAGTGGATCAGAACTGAGATTGATCAACGATCCCGTTTTGCCACCAATTGTTAGCGATGTGATGTGGGATTTGTCTTTGCCCAAAGGCGTTGACCGGGATCACGAGTATTGTAATCCAACGGCGCATGGGGGTTCAAAGGAATTGGAAAAATTAAAGTCGCTAGGATGGAAGGTGCTGATCAATGGGTGTGATGGGGACCCACTCGTCGACCGTCAGATGGAGTTGATGAAGTTGATGGAAGGGAAAGGTGTACAAGTTGTGGGAAACTTTCGAGATGGAGGTTTCCATGGAGAAGAAGATTTTGACCCTTCCAAGGCACATGCCATGCACATGGTCCTTAAAGATTTTATTATTTCTGCAAACTCCATCGATTGAATTGAAATCATTTAGCTTATATGAAATAAAAAATAAACCACTATTGATAAAAACAAAATGATGATTCGTCGTGTGGAAGCTTTGGTTACTTAATTTGATTTTTTTTTTCTCATATGCTCTTGTCATCATTTTTATTATTTAATAGTGATGTTATCTCACTGCCAAAAAAATAGTGATGTTATCTATTGTTTGATTTAAATATTGAAAGTTGCAATCTTTGCTAAGATAAATGATTATTCTTATACTTTTTTAATTTGAATGGTATGTAGATTTATGTTTTTGATAGGATTAAAGACATTAATTTTTTTTTCTACTCATGAACATGATATTTAAATGAGATATACAATGGGATGTAACCCTCTCCTTTTCTAAATCACACCCCGCTCATCTCAGGATTCGAACTCGAAACTTCTAGTAAGAAGTCACAAGGTTTACCCCATGTCCCATGTCCCCTTGAGGACGGATTAAAGACATTAATAGAAGGCACATGTTTGGTACTTCAACTTTCTTTATACATAATATAGTAATCCCCGAATATATGTGGGTTTATGACCCATGAATATGGTCCTGGTCCAAATCTTACATTACCTAATAGAAACCCAAATCTGGCCCATAAAGCTTTATCGTCAAAATCTAATCTCCAGTTTGTTTGGGCTTACTTACATTCTCTAACAAAAATCGGGCTTTACTAACATTTTATTATATGGTCCTGACCCAAATTATCTAAATAGACCTATTTTCCGCTGGTTTCTTTAATTTCAATTTTCATACTTGAAGAAATAGCTAGGTCTCAAGTCTTAGCTTCTCAACCACAAATGCAATAATACATCCTTAGTGTTTATTTGAGGATTATTTCTACTTCAAATAAATAAACGAAAGAGCAATGGGTGGTTAATAAAAGTGACAAAGATTTGAATTAATTAGTATTGTAAGTCCAAAAATTTTTATAAAACAGGAATTCCAGTAAATCTCACGAAACTATTGAGCTTAAACAGACTTTGGAGATGAAGTAGCCTCCTCGACTCCAAATATTTTAATGATAATAAAAAAGAGTATATGCTATATTCTTCATATTCCTTATAAATTGATTTTAGCAATTGCATGGATGTTGGAGAATTCAAGTTGTGAGAAGTTTCCATTTTCTTTCTTCCACTCAACTTTCCATTTCTTTTATTATCTTCTTTTAATTTGTTTCGTCAATGTTATCCATAATATCCACACTTTTGCTCTCCACCCATTTTATTATACCACTCGAGAACAAACTCATATGTGGTCAATACGCAAAAGCGAAATAGCCCCAACAAAAATGACAAATGTGTTGACATCAAACGACCCTTAAATTTCATTTTACAAAGTATACTTTTATTCCC
Source organism: Corchorus olitorius (assembly GCA_001974825.2). NCBI lineage: Eukaryota > Viridiplantae > Streptophyta > Magnoliopsida > Malvales > Malvaceae > Corchorus > Corchorus olitorius. The sequence continues at coordinate 8,539 of AWUE01015396.1, forward strand.
CGATTCAAAAACCTAAACTTTTGTATATGTTAGAAGATCAACATAAAAACACACACATATATATATATATACACACACATGCATGATGCATGTCACGTTAATTAAATGAATCGACCGCTACACTACATGGCAAGCAACAATTTTCCGAAACCTTTCTTCATTTCTTTGTCTCATCTACAAAGGATATGTCCAATCGACCAATGGGTGTTATATATTTTCGCACGAAATCGAACTCTATATATAAAAGAAATATTTATTTTATTTTAATTATAATAAACGATGTTGCAAAGTTATGTCATTCTCATGCACTAGTTCCTATCCTCTCTTGCAATTTTAATATTTTGGCTTAGCTAGATGACGAAGGAATTGAATGCAACAGATCGAAATAAAAACTAACGAATGAAAGCCACTCGCTGATGATCATCATTAAGATATAATATCGGGTAATAATGACCGAACTAATTAATAATACTTTAAACAATTCTAGAGAAGGCAAGTTATACGTGGCGAACCCTAATTAATCTTAATCATGATCAAAGAACTTATTAACTATATGATTAAATTTGATTATCTAGCTGATGATGAGTTTATAGCTAGAGAAGATAAATAAAAGAAAGGAGGTAAAGGAAGTGAAGATTTATATAAGAAAATCGTCGTCTTCCCCCGACAATATCACTTCCCATTTCACTATCGCACCTATAGCCAAAAGAAAAGACAAGGAAATAGAAGAAATAAGATTTTGCGTGATTGATCAACCGTTATGTGTGTTGGACATCCTGGCACGTAATTATGGAATAGGATCTAATGTAAAATATCACTTAATTATTGAAAAGAAACCAAGTATCCCAACTCGATTTGATCATGCCCTTTTTATCGTTACATGGCCCCCTTCGTAATTAGAACTCTCCTAATATAGTAATATTATTAATATAGCCTTAAATAGACAGCTTTGAGTGAGCTAATCTTGTTAAGTGATGTTGGGTATTAAATATTATCATCCCAGTAATCAAAAGGGAACTCTTCTTTAATTTGCCTTCTTGCATGTTTACTATATATACTATATTTATACTAGTATTAAAAAAACTATATTGTCGTTTTTGTCGTGTTCAATGAAAATAACACAAGACACAAAAAGAAAAATAGTATTTATTAATGAATCGAAAGCAGCATACACAAAATAAAATAAAATTTGAGCAACCCTATATAGAGCTCCAGTAGATATAGCTATCAAATCAAAAAGATAAAATTGTTTAATTACCATTAATTGGAGTTTAATTAAATGGTGTGCTAGTTTTTATAAATTAAACTAATGAAAGTGGGGGATACCAATTTGAATTGTAGCTTAATTTGTTGTTTTTCTCCTGTGTTTTTTTAATGAGTGTGATTTAATTATCTAATAAATTTACTTAGATTATCTTCATTTTTACTTCTTACTCAGTAAGATAATGACCCATTTTACCAAGAAAAACAAACAAATATCTTTTTGTCCTTACCTTATCCAAAAGAATAAAAAATTTTAATTTTTATTAACATATGGAAGAAGTGCTAAAGCACTAGACAGAGAGTCTTCATGTGCATTTTCTTAGTTGGAAGTAAATCTACCATGATTGAAGAGCCAATGTAATGAGTGGTTTACATATGCAGCTTCACATGTGGGGGGAGATCTTCTTTAGGTGGGAAAAATTTCTTTTTGTCTGTTAAATCCTACCATACATATATCATCAACCTTTTTTGGTTAATCCTAGGTTAGAGGTCAAAAGATTAAAAGCTCCAAGACAAAGGGGGAGAAATTAATTTTTAAAATGAAAGCAAAGAATAGAATTGTTAGTATTAATCAATTAGAAGTACAGAATTTTATAATATTCATTATCAAGACCTTTGAATCAAATTGAAGTGATCTCACAATAACACTTCCCAAATTTATTTGAGGGCATGAAGATTCGAACTCTTAAACTTTTAGCACTTATTTAAATTCTATTGATCAATTCGCGAATCGTCAATGAAAAATTGAGTCGATTATAGTAAAAATTAATCTTTAAGTATAATAATTTGTAAGGGGTTCCATTTCAAAGTTCAAAGAATATACTATATCATGTTGTTTTGTTGTTTACCAAAGGCACAAAGAGGCAAAACATAGGACAGATAAGAGATGAGAAAGAGAAATATATGGTAGGTGAGATTGAGAGATTTAAATTAGGAACTAGTGAAGTGTTATATATATATATATGGCATGAAATCAGGCAGAGAGGGCCGGGGAGATCAAGGGGAGTGATATGCTAATTAGAAATAGAGAGGTAGGGCAAAGGCAAAGCAATAGGAGGAAAGAAAGGAAAAGAAATGGTGTATAGTATAATAAGAGAAAGATGGGGTGTCGTTTAATGTTGGAGGAAAGGAATAATAGTAGGTTTGGGGGCAAAAGTGTTGGATTTTTGGGAGAGTTTAAAGGGTGGGATCGATTATAAGGGGGAAATTAAGGAAAGAAAAATATATTCGAAGGTGGGTGACAGAAGAAACAACAAATTGGGGTTTCCACGTGATGCGGGCCTTTTGGAAGGGAGTACGGGAATGGGACTGTCATTGTCCTTACTTGTGGCGGCTGTGTGTGTCATTACCAAACAAATTTCTCCCCAAGAGAGATTCGGTTTCTCTCCAATCCATCACCACTCCTCCACCATTAATCTAGCTAATTTCCGAAGGAGAAACTTCGGAGGAAAATGGGGATCTAATTGATACGAAGGCAATTATTATTAGACGACGACGATAACATTCTTTATTCATATATATATCATAATATTCCCTTGTTGATCTGCTTATATAACATGATTTGATTAGATCCAATCCATTTCATTAACTATACAATCATTTTTGTATCTAGTAGTAAATCAAAGGGAATTATCAAACAATATAATCACTATGAAGAATTGATCTTCATGTTCATTGGCTAATTAGCTTCCACCTCATATCGTAATTATAGAATAACCTGCCCATTAGGCTAACTAGATATTGTGGTCAAATGCACATGAGCATTTGACTCAATAATGATAAGATACATGTTCTCTAGGCCGCAAGATTTCAGCTTCGATTCTTACTATACATATGTTGATTCTGTGTAGCTTTATGATGGCTTTATTGATGAGCTTATAATAAATTATCATATTGTAATGAGATTTGAATACTATATCATTAAGAAGATACGGTGGTCAAATGGGTTAACTGGCAATGCTTAAAAATCCAAGTTTTTTTGTTTATAAAAAGAGAGAAGATGAGTTAATTATTAGTGTGTGGCTGAAATTAAGAAAACACAAGGCAAAGTTAAGTGAACGATGATTGATGAGGTGATAATTACATGGGAACTTACATACACACGCCCGCCCTCGATCATTTTCAAAAAAAATTGGCAGGATTGATATTATTATATGATTTAAAAGAATGTTGCAGCATTTAAGGACAAACACCACGACAATGTTGCTAGGTATTCCTTTGCATTCTTATATAGCGCAACCTTCCAAATCTCCAGATATAAAAATGAAAATTCATTTTTTAATTTTAAAACCCAATAAAATACTTGCAGAAGAATACATTTTACAGTGAAAGCTCTGTCAATCCTCAATGGATTCTAGCTCCCCCTCTGTTCCTCTGAATCATTCAATGGAGGTGGGCCATCTTCTTCCCTTGGATTTATTTGACAGCCTTAGCCCTACACATGTAAGTCCAAGAACTTCAAAATTGCAACCAATAAGCTCATTAATTGGTTGATGCAAGCGCTATAGTTATTGCACAAACTTAGGATCAAGAAAAAAAAACTTTTTAGGTCAATCTTCAAATGTAGATTTGGTAGGTAAATATGGAGAAAATACATATGTTGCGAACCTAACTACCCATTAAATCAAATGAGAATGTGCTAATTACTGTATATAATTTATTGGCTAACTCATGATCAAGCCCTGTCCTTGACATATACAAGCTGTTTAATTACTGGTGTGTAATTAACCATTCTAAGGATGGTTTGGGGTTAAATTGAGTGTTAAAAACTTAACAAACTCGATTCTAGTCGATCTTTTTCTAATGGAAAAATTATTAGGTGGGACGAACCCACTACGTCATCTATGACACCAACTAATAATACGAAAAAACTCATCAATTTTCTTAAAGCCTATTCCAATAATATCTCAAATTTGGGGACTTACCCTTTATATAGAAGTTATTTTTAAAGGGAGCTAAAACTTGGGCTAAAATCGTGCCTAAATTTAAGGAGATTATTTGACCCCCATGGATGACGTGGTGGGTTCGTCCCACCTAATAATTTCTCCCTTTAATAATTGATGAAGTCATGAAAGAGCGTGGATTCGAGTCTGACCCTAATTTCAAATCATGAAAGGGCGTAGATTCTGACCCTAATTTCAAAACATTGGCAATATATATTGTTAGAGTGAGCCATTTATGGGCACAAATTAATCCTATATATACAATCAAAATTGTATATGGTAATTTTGCGTCGAGTTTTTGAAAGATATTTGTACTAGGAGGCAGTCCATCCTAAATCGAAAAACCTAAGCCAGAGTATATACGAGACAAAAAATTAAATAACTTAGCCATAAATGAGAAAAAAGAAGAAGTAAAAATCTAGTAGTAGTAATTAAAAGTAGCCTAATTTTGTTTTTACATGAAGAGAGAGGTAATTCTATTGATAGCCTTTCTATATTATATCAAGGAAGATACAAAAAAGAAAAAAAGAAAAAAAAAAGGTTTTTTTGCTAATGGAGCTGTTTATTGGGGTTCCTTATAGTATCTCTTGTCTTGCCTTTGTTCATCACTATAAAGAAAAAGCTTCGTCACCCTGACCCCATGAACATTAAAAAGGAGGCAAATTTTTCCTCTAACTTTGCCTTTTGTCTTCCTTTTTTAACTTTTTAACTGGTAGCCAAAAATATAAAATTCCAACTCTCTTGAATCAGTATTTTTCTCTTCCTTGCCCCCATCAATGTCACTTTCTTTAGCAGAGGCCAAAGTGATGTGTTTTATGTAATGACACATGATCTTTTTTTAAAACTTTTAGACAAGTGGATGATCAGACCGACCGGTTCAGTTCAGCTGTTTCTCTGATAAACCCAGTTGGAGAATACTTCAAGAGTGTTCATGTCAGCTCTGTAATGCTTTTGTGTGAATTCAAGAAGCATTGGCCATGTAAAATCTGGATATATTCTGGGGTTGCAAGAATCCACCAACTCTTCTGGTGGGGTTACCACTTTATCACTCTTTGGACACAAAAAGAAAGCCAGAGATTTTCTTGGAGTGTGGCTATTCACAACCGCCCGGTGCAAGCAACTTTTGTATCTCCCATTTGAAAGTGCCTGAAAAAAAATGAAAATCACCCAATACCAAATTTAGCTTTTTTACTTTAAATCCCATAAGTTGTTTTTTTTCAAACAGTAAAAACAAAAGAAAAATTAAAACTTACCATGAAGGTGTCGCCAATGTTAACGACAAAAGCATTGAAATTTGGGCTAATTGAACGCCATTCGTTGTCTACAAACACTTGAAGGCCACCAACTTGGTCTTGGTGAAGGATTGTTAAAGACGTTGGATCGCAATGAGGCCCTGTTCCTAAAGTTTGGTCTGGTTTTTGGCATGGTGGGTAGTAATTTAGCCTCATTATTGAATCGTTTTCCTCAAAGAATTCCCTGAAATGTGCTCTGCCCACTCCAAGACTAATGGCTAGAAGCTCCATGATCCCTAATGAAAGCTTGCTCATCGACTCACAATAGTCCTGGTAAACCCTCCTGAAACCAAAAAAAAAACATTCATCATTTCAGCATTCAAGTTCATAACAGTTGCCATCAGGCATTTAACCTGGTGGTACAGTGCTAGACTCTTAGTTTTCCATCTCTAAGCAGTCTCAAGTGAAAACAAAAGTTCATAACAGTTATCATCGAGAAAAAAAACATCATAACAGTTGAAACAGAGGAATGACAAAGAAATTAGCTTAACATTCTAATTTTCTTACCCGAAATGTCTGAAATCATCGCCCATTTTACTAACAAGGTAATCTTCGACCATCTTGGATGATTTTTCCTCAGCTGAGAATCGAAACGAAAGCGTTTCCTTCCATGGAAGCTTGGAGGAGAATCTACCAGTGAAGCTACTGGCATATCCACAGTGCTCGCCGAGTTTCCTCTGAGCCCTTTGCTTTTCGTTAAGTGGCAACTCAAAGAAGTTATTCATGTACTTATGAGCATCGGCCAAAAGTGAGGCGTCGACGCCATGATTAACGACGAGAAAGAACCCATGCTCTTGACACGCCTCGCCGACAAGCCTGGAAGCTTCCATTGCAGCAACAGGGTCGCCAGACAGGAAGCCACCTAAGTCAATGAGTGGCACTTTGAGTTCCGGTGCATTAACACAAGGCTTTTCTTCGTCAGGCCAAATAAATTGCTTCGGAATTTGGGATTGGTATTTAAGCACGGAAGCATCAAAAACCAACTGTTTTTTTTGCTCATCTTTTTGATGTTGAGGCATGGAGATGGAGGAGGCTATGTTGGAGACACAATCAATTGCCATTGCATGAAGAGTACTAAATAGCTTGAGGCTGAAGAAAATATATATGGAACGAATTAGAATATAAATATGTGTATATATATATGAGTGGAATTTGAGAGAAGTTAAAAGGCAAAGTGAGACAGAGAAGGGAATAGTTGTTAATGGTATTGGGAAAGAAGAAGAGGAGGGAGCTGCGGCATAAGTTTGAGAAGTGTGATAAAAGAAAAGCCAAGGCCGCTCTCATTGGGGAAATCGGTGAACAAAAATTGGAATCTTTTTATAAGCTCTCTCATGGGAATTTTGGGTTTTTGCAAACAAGGGCCAATAAAATGAGGGAATTGCAAGAATGGGTATTTGGCCAATTGGGAAATTAGGTAATGTTGCTACAAGTTCTAGGGGGGTATTGTCTTTTCTATAGTTTTGCCAGGAAAGCGTTTCCCAATGGAATTTTGGCGTTTTATTTGGTGAGATAGTATAATACTAAGACCTCACTGTCTTGTAGTAAGGGGTTTTTTATGTCCTTGTCGGACCCATAAATCTCTGTACCTTAAGGCAAAAGGCCCAACCTGAGACACAACTCCTATGCCTCTTCCTTTATGGGAAGATTATGAGATATCAAACCAAACCAAACCAATTGGTGGGAATTCAGTTCAATTCTCTCTTATTACAATCTGCTAAAACAAAAGACTTCAAAGTTAATCAATTTGCAAAAGCAGGGGAAGTACTATTCTCAAGTTTGAATGAATGGGATTTTGCCCATGTTGGTGTTGAAACAAAAACTCAAAAAAGTACTTGCAATAAAGGTAAAAAAACATACAAATTGTAGCAGGTTTTGCTTACCAGAATGATTGCCTATCAAACATAGTACTACAAGGAAAAGACAGAGGAAATTTTCTGTTTGGAAAATCAGCAAGATCTTTCAGTGCAACAAAATGACAGAAACCAATTACTACACTTCTGCTACTTGTAGCTTGGGAGCTTTCAAAATTTCATGTCAAAGGGTGGTAGTAATTTCTAACCACTCTCTTTTTTACAACTTTGATTTTCTATTTGGTTATCAAACTCTCAAATGACTTTCATGGGGATGTCTCAAAGTGTGTTTGAGATTTGTCTATTTATAATGTTGCCAGGACTTGGCTTTGAATCTAAGGCATGAATGGTTGCTGACTTTTTTTTTCTTTTTTTTTTTTTAGTTTTTTTCTGACTAATGGTATCAATTCTCTTGAAGACAAGTTGATTGTTGCCCCCAACATTGTGATTTCATGTCTTCATGAGTTTAATGTATCCTCTAAAATGACTTTTGACTGAAAGCAGAGTAATATTGAAACTAATCTAAACTGTGTAGTGTTAATCATTGTCATATTTTGGATTCTTCTGACCTTTATTATTATTTTTATTGTTTTTATTATTGAATTTGGGCTAAAAAGTTAATCAAAATGTTACATTATTATTAGTATCATTTTATACAAATTTATATAGATTTGTGCCAAGATTGTATGAGTAGATAGCATATTTTATCATGTGTCCAGTTAAACCTATAAATATTTAAATATATATATATATACCCTGTTTTACTACTATATTAAGCTAACAGATAGATGGCAAAATTATAAATGGTAAAACTTTTTTTTTGTTATATATATAGTAGGGATATACAATAATCCAAAATTAATATTAATTATAATCTTTTTGGTACATAATAATTATAGTTATAATATAATGCAACCTAAAGCCCTATTGCCTCACCTCTTACAGATTACAATTCACCATTAGACATTTGGATGTTTAATGTTATTTAATTCATGTCTTCTTTTATTTTTTGTAATGTTACTTTGCTATAATTGAGAATGAGCCAGAACTGCTTACTGAACAAATTTGTTTTAACTTAAATGCTAGCTAAGGCTACAAGTTTATTTATGTAAAATTACTTATAGTATCTTTTTTGGGAGTTTTAACAAAGAGCTAGGAGACATATTTTATTTATTTATTGTGGTCCAAAATTTGAGTGTTATGTCATGTCTTATATTATATATATATATATATATATATATACTTAAATGGCTTTAGGCCAGACTAATCTCATAGCATCGGTTTGGAGAAGCGATGAAATCTCATGTGGTGGAGCATCAAATGTGTGCAAACTCAGTTCCAAGTGGTCGAAATGTGTGGTCATCCAGTCCACATAGGCATTGGCTTCACGGTAAATATGTTTGATAGAACACCTTCAAAGTTTTGCAAGGAGTTTCTTCATTGCATCCAATAGTTTAGAATGAGCACGGTAAATATGTTTGATAGAACACCTCCAAGGTTTTACAAGGAGTTTCTTTATTGCATCCAATAGTTTAGAATGAGGCCCGGACAAAGCATCAAGACTAGGGGTGTAGCCATGAATTGAGGAGTGGGGTCAATTGACCCCACTCAAATTTGTATTTCTTTTAAGGCTAAATATATAATACATCGTCAGTGGAGTTTAGCAGACTACACATGCAGGTCCTGAAGAGTGACATGTGTCCTCTAGGGACTAGATTGAAATATTTAAAACTTAATTAATTAAAAAAATGGACATATGTCAACACCACAATCCGCTTGTGGAGTCCAAAATTTACACAGCCGATGTATCAAATAATTACCCTTCTTTTAAAATATATACATAGACAAATAAAGGTAAATTTGCAAATTGACCCCACTTAAAAGAAAATTTTATGATATTGACCCCATAAATTGAAAGTTTTAGGATATTGACCCACTGTAAGATTTATGTATTTCCACTTTTAACCCATATTTCTAAACTATATCTAGATTTTATCTTAATATTTTCATATTTACCTTTTGTAAGGATTTTAATTATTGTTTAAGATTATTTATATATATACACTAGTTCTACCTTTCATATGTGTTACATATGACCCGACATATTTATATTAACAACATCTTAAATTAAATGATTAAATTTCTTGAATGTTTTCATGAGTAAAATATATTGCCTCGATTAACTTAAAATATACTTTCTTTATGAGAAAGGATCAACTTTTTACGAATATAATTAAAAGAAAAATCAACGGTTAACCAAATATAATAAGAATTTTCTAATATATTGATTTATTTAACCCATCACATATTTTGATCTCAATTTACTATACGGTCTATACCACCACCAATTGACCTTAAATTACAACCAAACTTATATTGGACATTGAATTGAACACTAAAAACAAATTAAATCTAATTATTTGGTATGTCTAATTAACGGCCAAACCTATATTATAAATTTATAACATAAAATTAGAAAATGGCAACAAAAAAATGTTGTGTAACGACCAAACCTGTATTAAGTTTTTGACCCCACTCAAAAATGCCCCTAGCTACACCACTGATCAAGATGTTTAATCTTAGAAACTGTCGAGGAAGAATCAGTCTCGAGCTCTATTTGTTTGTATCCTTTATGTCACATTTTATTATTATAAACTTAATCATATATATTACTCAAAACCAAAAATCATATATATTACCTACCACGTTTTCTCTATCATTATATTATCCTTTATGTCGATTTCTTTCGATGTTTTACCAATGAAACATTTATGAAACAGAATCAATAAGCATTATGAAACAAAATCAATAAGCTTTTAAGAGGTTTGGGGATGGAGGAAGGCCCTTGCCTGCTCACCTCCATTTGCCCTATGGTTTGCACACCTGGGTAATGTGATGGTAATGCCATGCACTCGTTTGTTTTATGATAATATTTGGTATTTAAAATTTAGAGATTATCAAAATTCTTGTATCTGCATAATTGAACAAAATATTGATGTTTTCTCCCATACACTTAGTTTATTCTGACCCTTAGATGCATTCCTTTTCTCCCAACCGTTGGATATTAAAAATTTAATCTGTTTAACCAGTTATTTGCTGGGATGGGTTTATTTTTGTGGTAAATACGGGAGAGAGGATCATAATATTAGAATATGTCCCGACAAAGAAATAAGTATGGATGCCAACTTTCAGAAGGTTTCATAAGATTGCGACCTTGAGTTTTAAAACCGGTTAAACAAGTTGAAGTTTTTAATATTCAATAGCTGTGAGAAAATGTATGCATCCAAGGATCAGAACTAACAAGTGCATGTAAGTGCACTATAACAAGTGCATGGGAGAAGACACCCAAAATATTACAAATATAAGGCACGTAACAATACTTGATCTTTTGGTACATGCCTAAAAATACTTGATACAATTACCTAAAAAATTGAAAAAATATCCCACGAGTAAATACTAATTAATTAGTAGCAATATTTGTGATTTTTGTTTTGGTTATAAAAGAAACATTAGTCATTATAAGGATTAACAGAATAATTGTAATCTTTTACTTAAGATATCGAACTTAAAATCTTTTTGAAAATCACATCCACTCTTATTAGTTGAGCTAAATCAACTTCAATTAACGTATCTTTGAAATGGAATTTTGCCAATTTTATGTAATTCCTATATTCGAGCACTGAAACTGAATTTTTGAAATTCCTTATCATGTCATTTAGGTGGATAGCAATTAAAGGTGCTTGGGACTATATATGATGAAAGTGGATTTGACATAATGTGAATGTCATTTCACGAAAAAAGGAACAAAGGAAAAAAAAGAAGAAAAAAATCATAGGCTATGATAAAAATTAGGCTAACTGGTTTCTAAATTTGACAAAAAGACAACTATTTTAAAGACTCAAAAAAAGAATTTGTTTGGAGGAGAAAGCCAAGTGGCCTGTTTAAGGACAATACAGTTTTATTTCACTTCTACTAAAAGTTTATTGCTTTATGCCCCATTTACACCATCAAACAAAATTTTGAATGTCTAGTGATAGTGGGTCCAAAATTTTAGAAAGATTATGAGTTATTATTTGATAGATTTGTAAGTGAAGTTTTTTATTTTACAGGTTAAAGTGTTGACATATATATGATATTATAATTAATTATATATTTAATATTTAAAACTATTTTTTAAGAAGACACGTATCAACTCTTTAACTCCGAACGTGAAGTTTAGTAAACTCTACTGATAATAGATGTGATAATTTTCCAAATATTATATACTATTATTTGATCATTTTTTTAAAAAAAAATCAAAATAAAATTTTAAAATAATACTCATAAACTTTGAAACACAAGCTTTTCAAAATATATTTTTCGAAATTTTAGTTCTACATATTTTTTTTAATTAATGGTTAAAATTAGAATTTTATGATAAAAAATGGACAATTAAATAGGAACATAGGAGTATTTACTATAACTATGTAAACATTGATTTATTGTGCAAAATAAAGAAGAAGATTTCTTTTTACAGAAAAAAAGAGACAATTATAAACATACCATATATGTATAAATAGGGCCACGTGTCTGTTTAGTTATTAAGAATTAGATTTTAAGGCAATCTGTGAGTGGACCCAACTTGGATTTATATATACATCAAAACAATATTGTCCCACAAGGCCACAAACCACCTTTCTATTTATAGTAACTATTTTTATAAATAAAAATAATTAATGATAGTTTTGAGTGAAACAAATTTGATCTAGATTTAAATTTGGATACTTAATTACTGTATGCTTATTTTCTGTCATCAAATCCCTTAACAAGGTTAATCTAATTTTAACCACCATTCCCTCTGTTCTTTGTAGAACAATAAACATGTTTGTATTTTATCCAATTCCAACTCTACATGCATTAATTTCTTAGCCAAGTCATGGTTTATATTAATATCGATATTTATAATTTCGATAATCTAATTGCATAAAGTTCATAACCAACATAAGCTACTTAATCATCAAGTTAGTAATCTATGTATTGCTAAAAGACGATCAAGAAAATGATCAAAATTTTAGTAATTCTAATTAAAATGATCAAAATATTATTTTAGTAATTTTAAAATTAATGGTAACAAGGATTTGGTAATAGAAAAGCGAGTACATTGTAGTTAAGTGTCAAAATTTAAACTTCAAGGGCATATTTGTTTCACTCAAAACCACGGGATATATATATGTATATAATTTACCCAATAATCAATTAATGGATTTATATTTGATCTCAAAATTAACATGTGTAATAATAACAATAAGACGGTATATATTTTAGTTTCAAGGAAGCTAAAGCGTCATATATTGCTACTTGACCCTCCAATTTAACCCTCCTTTTGGCCCTCTTAACATGTCATTAGAAAATTTACTATAATTTATAAAACCCTATTCAATAATAATTTAAAATCAAGGAATTTATCCTGCAAACTCTCCATATTTATAACTAGGGGCTAAACCTGGATTTAATTTATTACCTTAATTATTAGGGGCTAAACCTGAATTTAATTTATTGCCTTTATTATTATTAGGGGGCTAAACCTGAATTTAATTTATTTCCTAAATTATTAGGAGAGTCAAGTTGGAGGGACAAATTGAAGGGTCAAAAAGAATTATCCTTATATATATAATTTTAAAAATCAACTATTTTTTTATTGATGAAACAATTGAATGAGATAAATAATTTAGGATGAAGGAATATTATTTTCATAAATTCTTTTTACACACGAAAACTTTAGCACCAAATCATACAAATCTAAGTCAGTTTTCGTCAAAAAAATCTAGTCACTTGGTAGTAAATTTTAAAATTAAAAATTTTTATTATGGTATATGATGTTAATTAGTGATTGTATTGAGTCTTTTTTTTTTTGCCAAAATTGTATTGCGCCACTCAAACAACAATAATTCACTTGTCCAATCAAAGTTTATCATCAAATTTTATTTGTGACGAGAAATTATTAGATTGACCAAGTCCACCTCCACCACGTCATTAACAGTCTCAACCAATAGGATTGTGACAACTCAAAACTATTCCTAAATTTTTTTTGGCAATGAACTATTCCTAAATTAAGTCACAAATTTTGTAATAGGTTTAGCTCCAAGTTTCACTAGATGAAATTTACATGATAAGTCCCTAAATTTAGGACATTAATCTACTAGGATTTTAGTAATTGTATGAAAAATCTGAACTGTCACAATTCTATTGATTGAGATCATGGATAACGTGGTAGAACCGATTCCTGTAATAATTTCTCCTTCGTGACATGTTATCAAGTAATTAGCCCCACTTTCAATAAAAACAAACTTTAAAGGGTAATTTTTCAAGTTTATAATATTTATTGTAATAGTATATTATTAGTGGTTGTATTTGTATCATCTATAGTGAAATCATTCGGTGGTAACAATTTAACGGGGCATATAACATTACTCATTTAATTACAAGGGAAAATAAGTTGGTGAAGGCATTATGTCAAATTTAATTTCCTAGATTGTATATAATAATTAATTGGAAAGTGATCAATTTTAAATTAGTGAAAAAAAGAAGAAGAGAGAAACATTGTTAGGTGCGTGAATGAATGCGAGAAGGAAGATTTAGTAGTGTAAGTAGGTGTAGAAGCACCTAGATGAGATCACATGTTTTTGAAAATAAAAGACAACTTAAAATGTTTTCGTATGGTTATATAGTTGCATGTAATAAACCACTTATTGTTTTTCTTTTTGGCATTCATAAAGCAAAATTAATAAAGAAAAAAAAATCTCTTTAGTGGGAACACCTGTTTTGCTTAGAACATCGTCCTGTCTAGTACAGCATTAGCAATATATCAGATTTCTGAAATAACGACATGCACTTCATTTTCATCATGTTATTAATTGGGTATTTTTCGGGAATCAAAGTTATTATTTCTGTTTTTTCTAATAGGATCAAGAGCTTTTTTTTTTTTAAATCTTTACTGGCAAAAGCCCTCTCTAGAGCAAGCTAGGCTATAGCCTATTTCTCCTACGCCAATTTTGTGATTTATTATAATTCCATTGAAGATTGATTTCACATTTTATAAGACTGCGTTTAGTAGAGCGGTGTGGTAGTGGTATGATTGACACTGTTTAGCAACTATACAAATGAAATTACACTGTACAAATTAGATTAGGTACTGTACAGATGAGATTATTAGTGCATCGATTGAAACAGAGTTTACACTTAAGCTCCGTTTGGTCCCAAAATAATGATGAAACAATCAAACAGTGATAAAACAGTGGTGATGACCAAAGCAAAACAACTTTTGCATATTCCTTCTTTGAAAAGGCCTAATTTTTTTTTAAAAAAAAAGTTAAAAAAATTGTTACGCCCATTGTTTAATTTTATTAGTACATTTATTCTTCATATTCTAGGCTAGTGTCTTGTTTGAAATGTTATACTTACTGTTTGCACTAAATTGAACAAAAATACAATCCAAAAATGATAATAGAAGAAGAAAAAGAAGTTGTGGGGGAGACGACTAGATGCTTATGTGTAATTATAAGTATAACTTTATGATCAACTAACATCTTGACAAAAACTAAAACTTATGGTTTCATGTGTGTCTTCCTTTTAAGTTTAAGTGGAACAAAATTATTATTAATTATATAATAATAACAAAATTTAAATAAAAGGTAATCCCATCAAACTTATAAATCATGAAATCAATTGACCATTTTTTTTAGGTGGAGACTTCGGTGCTCCCGTTGTGATGCTCCCACTTTTCGATGTGATGCACCCATTAAATTCTGACCATTGGATGCAATAATTATTTTCCTGACCATCGGATATTAAAAAGTTTAACCTGCTAAACCGGTTTTAAAAACCTTCTGGAATGAATTCGTATGTGGTAGTCCTCGTGATAGATTTTTATACCTTTTTTATTCCAACCGTTGATATCAACCACATTTTTTTACTTGATTTTTTTTCTCTAAAACACATATTAAAAATAGGAGGATATTTCAGATTTATCTTAAACGAAAAAAAAAGAATTATCAGAAAACACACATATTTCAGATTTTTCTCTAAACAATGGATCAAACACCTATTTTTTAACAACAAAAGATGAACAAGATGAACACTTTTCAGATTTTGAAAAAAAATATATATCTTAAACGAAAAAAAAATTATAAATTTACAGTTGCCTTATCCGGCAACAGTTTTAGATTTTACTCTAAACAATGGATCAAACACCTATTTTTTTTTATAAATTTACAGTTGCTGCCCTATAGGAATGAAGAACATTTGGATTTGCTTTTACAGAAAAGTAAAATAAATTTACAGTTGCTGCCCTATAGGAATATTAATGAATTCAGTTGTAAATATCTCCAATAAAAGAGGGTGTTAAGTTCTTACCTTTGGATTGTGAATTAAGAATGAACGGAAATAGAAACAGAAACTTCCCCCAATTTGCCATTGTAAATACTCCTAGCAAGAAGGAAGCTGTTTCCAAGTTTAACTGTTGCCGGATAAGGCAACTGTAAATTTATAATTCTTTTTTTCCGTTTAAGATATATATATTTTTTCAAAATCTGAAAAGTGTTCATCTTGTTCATCTTTTGTTGTTAAAAAAATAGGTGTTTGATCCATTGTTTAGAAAAAAATCTGAAATATGTGTGTTTTCTGATAATTCTTTTTTTTCGTTTAAGATTTTTTTTTCAAAATCTGAGATATCCTCCTCATTTTTAATGTGTATTAGAGAAAAAATAATAAATCAAGTGAAAAAATGTAGTTGATATCAACGGTTGGAATAAAAAATATGTAAAAATCTATCACGAGGACTACCACATACGAATTCATTCCAGAAGGTTTTTAAAACCGGTTTAACATGTTAAACCTTTTAATATCCGACGGTCAGGAAAATATATGATGCATCTAATGGTCAGAGTTTAATGGGTGCATCATATTGAAAAGTGGGAGCATCACAACGGGAGCACCGAAGTCTGCACCCTT
>AWUE01015397.1:0-50132 GCA_001974825.2 Corchorus olitorius
CGGCTGGGCTCTTGATCGGGATTCAACTCCATTCAATTCAAAGATTTAGCATTGAACTTAGAAAAGCCATAGGCCTCATCCTGGAGAACAGGAAGAATAATTTTTTTCTCAAAGCAGAAAGCCAAAAAACGAAGAAGAAAAGAATAAGAAATAAAAAAGTTAGAAAAAATAATAAATCAAGTAAAAAAAGTAATAGTTGATATCAACAATTGGATAAAAAAGGTGTAAAAATCTATCACGAGAACTACCACATACGAATTCATTCCAAAAGGTTTTTAAAACCAGTTTAGTAGGTTAAACCTTTTAGTATCCGACGGTCAGGAAAATAGATGTTGCATCCAATTGTCAGAATTGAATGAGAGCATCACATTGAAAAATGGGAGTATTACAACGGGAGCACCGAAGTCTACACCTTTTTTTTATGCGTGAGAGAAAGAAAAAAAAAAAACTCAACTAGTACAGTTAGTCCACGCTCAAGATTTTATTTTCAAAACGAAAATCATATTTCTCAATTTCGCCTAACCATCCCCATTAATCACTTAATTGGCTTTCACACACTTCCCCGACAATATCTAGTGAAGAAGATTATTATTGATCAACTTCTATATTGCTCAACAAAAATTTGAAGCTTAATTAGTTTAAACTATACTTTTAAAAGCATTATTTGATTTGGTCAACCATATACTTGTAATTAATTTGGTTTTCCACTTTTTTGCCGTACGTATATATATATATATATATATATATATATATATATATATATTGTCTCAATTATGTGGAGTTTCCATGGGTAGTATAATTTTCGTCGTACGCATTTGTAATCTAACAATATCTTTTTTATATTTGTAGTCTTAAATTATGTTCCAATTTCTGCCAAAAAAAAATTATGAGATTCCAACACTCTATATATTATTATACTACTAATAGGTCACATAATCTTTCCCATAACAGTATCAACTGCCAATGAAAAAGGGAAATGGAAGAACTCCAAAATTTTGAGTTTTTGACTTTTAGTCTATATTTTTCAAACCGTTATTTGATCCAAGAAAGTTGCTTCAAAGTAAAGCTAGACTAGTAATTTTATACTTTTCTTTCCTATTTCCTGTTCTTACTTCCTTTTTTTTTCTATTTTCAATGACACTATTTTACTCGTATTTCATGTTCAATGGAAAATTGTATATTAATGTCTTCAATCAGGGACGAATCTTGACAAAGGACATTTGGAGGGGGGGCAATTTGAATAAAATCATTTTAGGGGAGGCCAATTTGAACAAAATCAAGACATGCCTACGGTCCGCCCCTTTCTTCAATCACAAATTCACAATTTAGTTAGGCTGTATAGTTTAGGTTAAAACTTATGCTTTAGTTGTTTTCTCCCTTAAAACTTTCGCTGTTTGGAGTTTGGACTAAAATTGTTGACTAAGTAATTTTTTTATCGAAATTACAAGGTTAGACCCTCATTTAACCAAATTTAAAAGTTGGACCCTAAACCATTTTTGCATGCATATAGCTGTATTTATTTTGAATATTTAATGGCTTAATAGACAATTTGGCCTTAAACTTGTAAGAAATGGATAAATTAGCCTTTGAACTTCCAATATTGCCAAATTGCAGACTTAAACTTGTAAAAAATGGACAAATTAGTCATTTGGATAAAAATTGGTTAAATTTCTTAAAATATTGGATGAAATTTATCGGAACCATGCCAATTTCCATCAAAAAATGACTAATTTTCGTATAATTGTTGACGGAATTTAATCAATTTCCATCTAAAAGAGCTAATTTGACCATTTTTTACAAATTCAGATAAGAAATTTATAATTTTGTAAGTTCAAGGACTAATTTGTCCCTTTCTTACAAGCTCAAGAGCCAAATTATCTATTAAGTCAATATTTAACCTTTGGTGAGGAAAAAAAAAAGCATATTCCTTGATGTAGAGTACGATACAAAACATTCATACTTCAACCAAAAAATGAATTATACATTTATACATTAATGTGCAATATTTCAGCCTCGAATCTTTCCTTACATTATGTTTTTTTTTATTATTATTATTAAACAAGCTACTTCTTCATTAATTAAGAAGTAGGATTACAAATATAGGAAGCTAGATAACCCACCGACACCCTTTGTTTCAATATCGTGTTTGATAACTCATACATGAATAATGTTTTTCATGTATGAGGATCACATCATACATGGATGATTTCGTTGACTTTAATTTCACATTTCTCGTTGCACTTCCCATACACACAAACACAAAAATCTTCTTGGGTTGACTTTGAAAATTACTGCTACTAATCTTGTTCGTTCACAAATTTATCATAATTAGTTTGGTCTTTTCATCACATAAGTCATAACTATCTTTAAATTTCCTTAATGTGTTGTCCCACAGATAACAGTCAAGAGATATGTATCCCTAGTAGGGGAATATATAAGTGGAATACAACTATATACATTTGTATATACGTAATATATATCTCTCTTAAACTAGAAACTAGAAAGTAGAAACAACGAAAAGGAAAAATTTACCGTGTGCCAACTACTAGTTCCACTTTAATCATAATTGAAAAAGGCCATAATGAAGTGATGACCTGTTCATATGAAACCATCTTTTCAATCTCCTGTTTAGGTGCCTTATCATATATACTTACAAGCTATTAAACCTACTATTAATTTTATGAACGAGGTCCTCATTGAGCGCCACATGACATTTGGTTTCTTTGACAAGTGTCAATAGTTAATTTTCTAATGTTTTGTTTATTATATTTGTATTCATTTAGTTTGGAAAAATTAAAAGACATTCATCATCTTTCCTATATAAAATAAATTATCAAATAATTATAAATTAATTATAAATTTGTTATGA
The DNA here is from genome assembly GCA_001974825.2 of Corchorus olitorius. Taxonomy (NCBI): domain Eukaryota; kingdom Viridiplantae; phylum Streptophyta; class Magnoliopsida; order Malvales; family Malvaceae; genus Corchorus; species Corchorus olitorius. The sequence goes on from AWUE01015397.1 coordinate 2,870, forward strand.
ATATACATGTATGTTGTGGATGTCTATGAATCTAATTAAAGCAAGGATAAGATTGATGACTTGTTCATTCATACACATATACCTATGTACTAAGTTCATCCCCTTATATTTATGGTGATGTATCTATGTGCCTATAAATATGCTACTTACTTTGTTATGGAATAAGATGAATAAGAACAATTTCTCCCCTTCTTCATATTTTCTTCTTCTCCATATTCTATTGTCTCTCTCCATACTTCAATTCTCTACTCCCTTGCTTTTGTTTTGTTATCATTTCACAACAAAATTTCATTTCTTAACTGAATTTTCTTGAAATAATTTATAAAATAAAACAGCCGCACGCGAAGCGCGGCCAGGAAGTTCTAGTATATATTAGTTTTAGCACATAACCGAATGCGTTCAAACTAAAAACTAATTAAAATAATAATTAAAATTAATTATGAGTCAAAGCATCAATCACTTTTCACCCCAAAAAAAGCATCAATTACTAATGTAATAGAATTAAATTGAAGCAACTTTTAGATTAAAATATTAAATATATATGAAACTAATTATAAATTAAAGCATCATATTATTGAAACATAACCGCCTACGAAAGTATAACTTCTTTCTATATTTCATTTTTTTATATGTTTCATTTTGTCATTGTGCTTTGTTGCCAAAACCGTGATGGTTAGTACACGGTTTCGGCTAAAATTTTGCAAAAACCCGAAAGAATTTTACTAAATTTTTGGCCACGATATTTATAAAAAATATATAATTCAACGTCAAAAAGATTGAAAGGCTTTTCACACTTCTAATATCGTGTTTTCCTATAATGGTTAGTACATGTAGGGATGGTAAAACCTGCCTTGCCCCGCCCTGTTTTTTTTTTTTTCGGGCGGGGTGGTTGTAGTATATATTAATCTCCGCCCACCCCTGCCCTATATATATTTATTTATAATAATATTTTTAAATTCATTTTTATATATTTTTGAGATGTTTAAGTAATTAAATAAAAATATTTATATTAATTTTGAAATTTTAATTAACTTAATTATTTAAATTACAATTTTATTATTATCAATTATAAAAATTAATAATATAAATGTGTAATAAATGACATAATTTGTTATATAAAAATTTAATTAAACACATTTTATTAGAAAATTTATATTTATTGCTTCATTGCCATCCCTAAGTACACGATTTCGGTTAAAATTTTGAAAAAATTGACACGAAATATTTCTCCCCAATTTTGGCCAAAATACTCATAAAAAATATATAACTCAACGTCAAAAACATTGAAGGGTTTCTCACGCTTCTAATATCATTTTTCCTATTTTCCTTCGAATTAGTTTCCAATTAAATCGAAACCAGATTGAGATGCTCGTAAAAAAAATCCTTAAAACCAATGTGGCTGAGATTTCGTTAGATGAATATAGATATTTCAATGAGTCTTGGCGCAAAAAATCATGCAAAACTAAACCGTGGCCTCGGAATGCGTTTTTAGTCAAAAACCGTGATGATTAGTATACGATTTTGGCTAAAATTTTGCTAAAATTAACCCGAAAGAATTTTCCTCAATTTTTGGTCACAATACTCATAAAAATTTATAATTCAATACCAAAAAGATTGAAAGGCTATTCACGCTTCTATTATCTATTTTCCTATCTTTTCCGAATTAATTTCTAATTAAATCAAAACATGATTCACATTCTTGTAAAAATAAATCCTTTAATCCAATGTGGGTAAGATTTGCTTAGATGGGTATAGATATTTCAATAGAACTTAGAGCCAAAAATCATTCAAAACAGAGTCGGGGCTTCAGAACGCGTTTCTAGTAAAAAACCGATGGTTAGTACACGATTTCGGCTAAAATTTTGCAAAAATTTATCAGAGAAATTTCACCTCAACTTTGGGCCACAATACTAATAAAAATATATAACTCTACGTCAAAAAGATCGAAGGGCTTCTCACGCTTCTTATATCATTTTCCTATTTTTTTCGAATTAATTTCTTATTAAATCGAAACCGGAATGAGATTCTCGTAAAAACAAATCCTTAAATCTAATGTGGCTCAGATTTCATTAGACGAATATAGATACTTCAATGACTCTTGACGCCAAAAATCATGCCAAAATGAGTCGGGGCCCTGGAACGTGTTTTTAGACGAAACAAGGTTCAAATGATCATTAAAAAAAATCCTTAAATCCAATGTGGATGAGATTTGATTAGATGTACATAGATATTTCAAGAAGTCTTGGTGCCAAAAATCATACAAAACAGAGCCTGAGCCCCGAAACGTGTTTTTTGCCAAAAACCGTGATGGTTATTACACGATTTCGGCTAAAATTTTGCAAAAATTTACCCGAAAGAATTTTCCTCAATTTCTGGCCATAATACTCATAAAAGATTATCTAATTTAATGCCAAAAAGATTGAAAGGTTTTTCACGCTTAGAATATTGTTTTTCCTATTTTCTGAATTAATTTCTAATTAAATCGAAATATGATTCAGATGCTCATAAAAGCAAATCATTAAATCCAATGTAAGTGAGACTTGGTTAGATGAATATAGATATTTCAATGAGACTTGGCGTTAAAAATCATGCAAAACAGAGCCGCGGAGCCTGAAACGCGTTTATAGGAAAAAAACCATGATGGTTGGTACACGTTTCAGCTAAAATTTGCAAAACTCTACCCGAAAAATTTCTCACCAATTTTTGGCCATAATGCTCATAAAAATATATAACTCAACGCCAAAAAGTTTGAAGGGCTTCTCACTCTCCTAATATCATTTTTCCTTTTTTTCCAAATTAATTTTTAATTAAATCGAAACCGGATTGAGATGCTCGTAAAAAAATTCGTTAAATTCAATGTGGCTGAGATTTCGTTAGATGAATGTATATATTTCAATGAGTCTTGGCGAAAAAAATTATGCAAAACTGAGTCGGGCATCGGAACACGTTTTTAGTCAAAAACCGTGATGGTTAGTACATGATTTCGGCTAAAATTTTCCAAAAATTTACCCGAAAGAGTTTTCCTCAATTTTTGGCCACGATACTCATAAAAAATATATAATTCAACGCAAAAAACATTGAAATGTTTTTCACGCTTTTAATATCGGTTTTCCTATTTTTTTCCGAATTAATTTCTAACTAAATCGAAATATGATTCAGATGCTCGTAAAAGCAAATCATTAAATCCAATGTGGGTGAGATTTGGTTAGATAAATATAGATATTTCAATAAGACTTGGCGCCGAAAATCATGCAAAACAGAGCCGGGCCCCCGAAACGCGTTTATAGTGAAAAAGCGTTATGGTTAGTACACGATTTCGGCTAAAATTTTGCGAAAATTTACCCGAAACATTTCTCCCCTATTTTGGCCACAATACTCATAAAAATTAAATAACTCAACGCCAAAATGTTTGAAGGGCTTCTCAAGTTTTTAATATCGTTTTTCCTATTTTTCCGAATTAATTTCTAATTAAATCGAAATCGGATTGAGATGCTCGTAAATACAAATCCTTAAGTTCAATGCGGCTGAGATTTCGTTAGATGAATATAGATATTTCAATGAGTCTTGGCGTCAAAAATCATACAAAACTGAGTCGGGGTGTCGGAACGCGTTTTTAGCTAAAAACTGTGATAGTTAGTACATGATTTCAGCTAAAATTTTGCAAAAATTGACCCGGAAGAATTTCCTCAATTTTTGGCCACAATACTCATAAAAAATATATAATTCAATGCCAAAAAAAAATTGAAAGGCTTTTCACGTTTCTAATATCGGTTTTCCTAATTTTTCCGAATTAATTTCTAATTAAATCTAAATATGATTCATATGCTCGTAAAAGCAAATCCTTAAATTCAATATGGGTGAGATTTGGTTAGATGAGTATAGATATTTAAATGAGACTTGGCGCAAAAAATCATGCAAAACAGAGCCGGGGGTCTGAAACGCGTTTATAGTAAAAAAACGTAGCGTACACGATTTCAGCTAAATTTTGCAAAAATTTACCCAAAAAATTTCTCCCCAATTTTTGACCACAATGCTCATGAAAAATATATAACTCAACGCCAAAATGTTTGAAGGGCTTCTCACGCTTCTAATATCATTTTCATATTTTTTTCCGAATTAATTTCTAATTAAATCGAAATCGGATTGAGATGCTCGTAAAAAAATTCCTTAAATTCAATGTGGTTAATATTTCGTTAGATGAATATATATATTCCAATGAGTCTTGGCGACAAAAATTATGCAAAACTGAGCCGAGTCCCGGAACGCGTTTTTAACCAAAAATCGTAATGGTTAGTACATGATTTCGGCGAAAATTTTGCAAAAATTTACCTTAAAGAATTTTTCTCAATTTTTAGTCATGATACTCATAAAAAATATATAATTCAACACCAAAAAAATTAAAAGGTTTTCACTTTTTAATATTGGTTTTCCTTTTTATGTGGGTGAGATTTGGTTAGATGAATATAGATATTTCAATGATGCTTGGCGCCAAAAATCATGCAAAACAGAGCCGGAGCCCCGGAACGCGTTTATAATGAAAAACCGTGATGGTTAGTACACGATTTCGGCTAAAATTTTGTGAAAATTTACCCGAAAAATTTCTCCCCTATTTTTGGCCATAATACTCATAAAAAATAAATAACTCAACGCCAAAAAGTTTGAAGGGGTTCTCAAGTTTTTAATATCATTTTTTCTTATGTTTTTTCCGAATTAATTTCTAATCAAATCGAAACCAGATTGAAATGCTCATAAATACAAATCCTTAAGTTCAATGTGGCTGAGATTCGTTAGATGAATATAGATATTTCAATGAGTCTTGACGCAAAAAATCATACAAAACTAAGCTGGGGTCTCGGAACGCGTTTTTAGCCAAAAACTGTGATAGTTAGTACACGAATTTGGCAAAAATTTTACAAAAATTGACCCGGAAGAATTTTCCTCAATTTTTGGCCACGATACTCATAAAAAATATATAATTCAATGCCAAAAAGATTGAAAGGCTTTTCACGTTTCCAATATCGATTTTCCTATTTTTTCTGAATTAATTTCTAATTAAGTCGAAATAAGAGTTAGATACTCGTAAAAGCAAATCCTTACATCCAATGTGGGTGAGATTTGGTTAGATGAATATAGATATTTCAATGAGACGTGGCGCCAGAAATCATGCAAAACAGAGTCGGGGCCCTTGAATACGTTTATAGTTAAAAACCGTGGTGGTTAGTACACGATTTCGGCTAAAAGTTTGCGAAAATTTGCCCAAAAAAATTTCTCCCCAATTTTTTTGGCGCAATAATCATAAAAAATATATAACTCAACGCTAAAAAGTTTGAAGGGCTTCTCACGCTTTTAATCTCGTTTTTCCTATTTTTTGCGAACTAATTTCTAATTAACACGAAATCAGATTGAGATGCTCGTAAAAACAAATCCTTAAATTCAATGTGGCTCTGACAAAAAAAAAAATTCAATGTGGCTGAGATTTCGTTACATAAATATTGATTTTTCAATGAGTCATGTCGCCAAAAATCATACAAAACTAAGCCAGAGCCCGGAACGCGTTTTTTAGCCAAAAACTGTAATACTTAGTACACGATTTCGGCTAAAATTTTTCAAAAATTGACCCGAAAGAATTTTCCTCATTTTTTGGCCACGATACTGATAAAAAAATATATAATTCAACGCCAAAAAGTATGAATGGCTTTTCGCGCTTCTAATATCGATTTTCCTAGTTTATCCGAATTAATTTCTAATTAAACCGAAATATGATTTAGATGCTCGTAAAAGCAAATCCTTAAATTCAATGTGAGTGAGATTTGATTAGATGGATATAGATATTTCAATGAGAGTTGGTGCCAAAAATCATGCAAACAGAGCCGTGATGGTACACGATTTCAGTAAAATTTTACTTAGATAGAATTTTCCTCAATTTTTGACCACGACACTCATAAAAAAATATATAATTCAACGTCAAAATGATTGAAAGGCTTTACACGCTTCTAATATATGATTTTCTATTTTTTTTAGAATTAATTTCTAATTAAATCGAAACACGATTCAGATGCTCGTAAAAACAAATCCTTAAATCCAATGTGGGTGAGATTTGGTTTGATGGATATACATATTTCAATGAGACTTGGTGCCAAAAATCATTGAAAACAGAGTCGGGGCCCAAGAACGCGTTTTTAGTCAAAAACCGTGATGGTTGGTATACGATTTCGGGTTTCGGCTAAAATTTTGCAAAAATTGACAAAAAAATTTTCCTCAATTTTTGGGCACAATACTCATAAAAAATATATAACTCAACGACAAAATGATTGACGGGCTTCTCACGCTTCTAATATCCTTTTTTCCTAATTTTTTCCGAATTAGTTTCTAATTAAATCGAAACTGGATTGAGATGCTCGTAAAAACAAATCTTGAAATCCAATGTGGCATAGATTTCGTTAGGTGAATAGAGATTTTGAATGAGTCTTGACGCCAAAAATCATACAAAACTGTGTCGGGATCCCAGAACGCGTTTTTAACAAAAAACCGTGATGGTAAATACACGATTTCGGTAACCGAAAGTTTCTCCCTCAATTTTTAGCCACAATACTCATAAAATATATATAAATCAACGCCAAAAAGATTGAACGGCTTTTCACGCTTCTAATATCATTTTTCATATTTTTTTTTCGAATTAATTTCTAATTAAATCGAAACAAGATTCAAATACTCGTAAAAACAAATCCTTAAATCCAATGTGGATGAGATTTGGTTAGATAAATATAGATATTTCAAGGAGTCTTGGCGCCAAAAATTATGCAAAATTGAGCTTGGGCCTCGGAACGTGTTTTTAGCCAACAATCGTGATAGTTAGCACACGATTTCGGCTAAAATTTTACAAAAATTTATCTGAATGAATTTTCCTCAATTTTGACCATGATACTCATAAAAAATATATAATTCAACGCTAAAAAGATTGAAAGGCTTTTCACGCTTCTAATATCGTTTTTCCTATTTTTTCTGAATTAATTTCTAATTGAATCGAAACATGATTCAGATGCTCGTAAAAACAAATCCTTAAATCCAGTATGAGTGAGATTTGGTTAGATGGATATAGATATTTCAATGAGACTTGGTTGGCGCCAAAAATCATGCAAAAGAGAGCCAAGTCCCCAAAATGCGTTTTTAGTCAGAAACCATGATGTAACGTACACGATTTCGGTTGAAATTTTCAAAAATTGACCCGAAAAATTTGTCCTCAATATTTGGTCACATCACATTACTCATAAAAAATGTATAACTCAACGCCAAAAATATTTTGGAAAAAAAATACAAAAAAAGATTGAATGGCTTCTCACACTTCTAATATCGTTTTTACTACCTTTTTCCGAATTAATTTCTAATTAAAAATTATATTTTGTAAAAATAATATTTAAATAATATGAATTTAGAAATATATTTGAAAAAAAATACACAAAATTATATTTTAATAATGGCATAGTTGAAATATATTTTAATAATAATAATTTAGAAATGTATTTGTAAAAAAGGGATATAATTAAAAAACATAAAGTTTCCTATTATTCGGATTTTTATATATAGTATATATATATATATTATACTTATAATTAATTATAATGTAGATTTTGAGTCAAAAACTTGTTCATGTGTGCATGTTTTTTATGTCATGTTCACCGCCTTTTTATCTTCATCTTTCTTCAAGAATCAAAAAGCCTTAATGCTTCACATCACCAAAGCAAATTCAATATAATTTTCACAGGCCAAATACCCAAAAGTGATGAAAAAGGAAAAAAGGGTTTTAATTAATAAAACTAAAAGCTCTATCTAGCTATAGAAGACGACAGGGGAGAAAAGAATAGAGGGGTGGAGGGAGAGACTGAGGAGGGAGACATGGAAGGTCCATGAGTAGAGGCAAGTAACATGATGGTGGAGTTGTCACACAAACACAATGTCATGCAGATAAAAAGGTGGGGCAAATTTTTTTTGAAGTTTTTCTCTTTAAGAGCAAATCCCATGATATTGATAGACCCAACAAGGTTGGATCTATTACACAAATCTATAGTTAGAGAGATGAGGGGTGTTGTTCTTGTTTGTGTACTCAGAATTAGGACAAACTCTGTTAATATTATTTTAGTATTTTTGTTATGAGTTATTATTTGATACAGTGATACATTATCAGTGATTTGAATTTCACAAATGGATTAAAAAGCTAACATATACCATATCACATTTCATATATAATCAAGTATATATTTAATATTCAAATATATTCCATAAAAAATCAGATGTCAATCTTTTAACTCTGTATGTGCAGTCTACTAAAATCTGAACGGGATAATTTTCCTTTTATTATTTTTATCCACTAAAAAGATTGCTTATTTAGCTAGCTTTTTCTCCCCTTCCCTGTCTCTGTACCATTATTTGCTTTGGTGGGTCTTTGGTGGTGGGATTTTAAATCACATTACAAATGGGGGGCAGAGACAATCCGGATTGATTTTGGTTTTGGATTTTTGAAAGAAAGAGACGGGGCCTCAGTGGCAATGATATCAAAAGTTGTGTGTTTTTTCATGCTCTCTCAGCCATTTTGCTGTTCAATCCAGTCCCATTTTGTTTTCATTTTCACCCGTTAATAATAATAATAATTACATATAATGTATAGTGTATTTACCATATATACTGCAATACTATAGTTCAAAGTTCCAACTCTTTGCTATTGGAGTACTCTGATTCTTTTGTTGTTGTTGTAAAGATTGCCTCACTAAGATCTATCAAGGGTCCTCACAATAAATTGATTTCTACGATACAAGAACTCATTGCTCGTCTATGGAAGTGTACTATCAAGCATATCTATCGTGAGGCCAACATGTGTGCAGATTGGTTGGCTATTCATTTTGACCATCTCCAGTTGGGTCTCCATATTGATTCCCCTCCTCATGAACTTACATCAGTGCTTACAACTGATGCCTTCGAAGTAGTCTGGTGTAGGGCCATCTAATTTCTTCATTGTAATTTCTTTACTAAATTCTTTCTCTCATATAAAAAAAAAAAAGTTCCAACTCTCTCTTTTTTTCTTCTATAACTTTAATGCTTGATGAAGCAACCTTCCTCTTCAAAACTTGCTTCATCGTCAAGGGAAAACTAGCTAGGGATTATTAGTGGTTGATCCACACTTAACGATGACCCCAATTTCACAAACAAATTGCTTCACGCTTTTGCATTTTGTCATTATAATTAGAGGAGAACACTTTAAATCCCATTATACTAATTTTTAATTGAGTTACAGAAGGTTTGGTGAATGCATCACAGTACCCGACATGTTTAAAGTTTCGAACTCAAGTTTACACCTTAAGACTATCAACTATCATAATTATTTTAAGATTATCCTTGAAAAAAAACATAATCAAAAAACAAGACAACTTTTGTCTAATTGGCCAAAGAAAAACGTACTGCGTTTTGATTGAGATTTTGGGTGATCAAATTGTTCCCTTGTCAAACCATTTGCACATGTAAAGTTTTTGGAAAGTGTTCAATGTCATCAATGATGTATGTATATATAGTTAGCTATATTTTCAAGTTGAAGCTGAAACCCTTTTGAAATTTGATGCTGTAGTTGGCAATGTGATCATATGGGGTCAAATAAACAGGAAAGCCGGCATCTCTTTAGATTTCCATTTACACTGAAAAATGGAAAAAAGCAAGGTTTTATAGGACCCTTTGTTGAAAGAAGAATTGGAATTTTATAAACTTATAGGAAGAGGATATGGTCAGACAGTGTCACATCCAGGGAAAGTTAGGAAAGTAATTAGTGTCAAAGAGAGTGACAAACAAAAAAAAAAGAAAAATTGGAAGTTTTGAAGGCCAAATTAAAGTCCTCCATAAGGGCATAGTGTCCCAACATGCTTTCTCATGTTGAGTGTGTGCTGTGCCATTATGCCACTTTGGGGCTTTTGCTGGACAGCGTTGGCTCACATTCATGGAAAAAAAAAAAAAAAAAAACTAGGTGGTTTAACTTAAGGGACAACATAAATTTGTTTTGTTCTTTGCATGGTGTGGTGCTCATGCTTCTCTTAGTTGTACCATGAGACGCGGTCGGGAACTGCTATTGGATGGCTCTGAATCATGGAAACCTGAGTGATCAGCTCAACTGGAACCTACGAAAACTCAAAAACCCTTGATTGTTAGAGTTCAAGCCAACTTCATCTTCTTCCTGTGGATTCTGTGTGCTTTTGCTTGTTTGTCATATAGATATGCCACTAGATCATGTCTTCCAAAAGGATGACCGGGAGTCTTGCAAATCAAAAGATATGGTGATCAGTCAGTTTATACTGATATGGCCAGTGGTTTTGTATCAGTTATCAGATTTTTTATCACAGGAAAGAAAGTTGCAGACTAAATCCATCCATGCAACTGGGTGATTAGGTCAAAAGCAATTTGTGCCCACGAGTGGACATTGAGTTTCATGTACTAGCCAATCGACATTCAAGTGGGACTTGTCTTGTTTGTCTGTGTTGTGGTATATGTTAATTGCAATTGGTTCCTATCAACAATAATAATGCATTACTGAATCCTACTTGTCCATTATTTGAAACAAAAGCAAATGCAGATGCTTATCAGATTATACAAGAGGACCGGGGAAAAAAACAAGAACAGTCTTAATGAGAGAGATAGGGACATGATTTATGAGGCTTGGTTAATTTGCTAATGAAAAAAATGAGTCAAGCAAGCCTGAAGAATTAAATGTATCTTCCAACTATGATATATTTTAACCGGACCCGAAACTAGGGCTACATGGATGCCTTATTCCCACAGTATTATTTAACGTATATTACATGGAGTGGTGAACTGCATAATGCCAGACTAACTAGAATGAACAAAATTGAATAGAGGCCAGGGAAGGAATGCTCAACCCTCCGGTAATTACTTCAGATAGCATTCCATCGATAGGCGAGGTCCAGGATGAGAATCTGCATTTTGATTCATGTGATGACTGTAGGTTTCTCCCTTCCTGTGAAGTCCTTCAGCTTTGATACAGACAATGCCAAATCTGAAAGACAACCAAACAAATTCAATAATAAAGTTGTCTAAAGGAATATAAAAAATGATCATGAACTAACCTATCAATGGCTTCAGTGCCACTTGGGCATCCACATCATGTTTAGAAGCATTTGGTTCATATTGTTCAATGTAGATTCGAACAGTAGCACCGGCTGAACCTGTTCCCTGTATTTGTAGGAAGTTTGATAGTATCAGAAAGTGTAAAAGGACATCAGCCCTCAAATTTGAGCAAGGAAAACAAAGCCCTCCACATACCGACAAGCGAAATATAATCCTTGAACCATCTGTGAAAACAAATCGAACACCTTGCTTCGAGGCCACACTTCCGTCCACCTAAAAATCAGAAACAGTGTATATTAGACTATTCAATCATAGAAATTTGAAGATGGTACAGCAATATGTTGAAGGAAATCACATTTCAAGCAAAGACCATAAAAGTGTGGTGCTAAAACTTACAGGATCAGTGTATGCGAAATCATCAGCAAAATCAAGGACATAATCTCCTACAATAAGAATTTTAAGCAGTTTAACAGATGCAAAATAAGGATATCACGATAGGTGTCAAAGGAGTATGAGGTTTTTAGTCGCAAACTTACCATACTTGTCACCGGCCTTACTCTTTGAGATCAGATCTCTAAGGGATTCAATCATTTTATTAGCACCTTCAGATTCACATTCCTGAACAGTGACATGAATAAGAGAATTGCACCTTCTCTAAAAACAAGAAATTCCAGGCTAAACTGAACTAGAACCTATAACTTATGCCAACTTTGCTTCAAGAGGCAGCTATCATGCTTACTTCATAATCATATCTAGAAAAGAAATTTCTTCCATATGTTGCCCAGTGTTCTTTGACAACATCAGAGACAGACACCAATTTCTCCCCTGGTTTCTTGTCTTTGTTTCGATATGCAATGATAGAGAGCCATGCTAAAACAGCCCTGTCATCAACAAAAATAGAAATCATTATCCTTTGGCCCCACAGATAACAATTAATAACAACATTGACAAGCATCATAAACAAGGGTCAGTTGCCTAATATTCCTATTTCACAAATTAGGTCTCTGAAGGGGAAAGTACATGCGGGCAGAAAGAGTAGCAGCTATGAAAGTATTCAGGTCACCGTAAGCATCTAAACATGGTAATGGATGCTTTTGGATTGAGTGAACTTGAGAGGAGAAATGAATAAGACAAATTAAACTGTTTCTTTTGTTAAAACAGTGAAGTACAAAAATGCAAATAAAAGTGAAGAGTGGCAAATGACATTCTCTCATTTTTCTTATTAAGTTATATTCCCCTTCAATTTTTTTATTGATCTTTGAACCAAAGTTGCCATTTGAAAATCCGCAAACAGCGTTTTGTTGCAGTAGTATGGTAGCTTAATCACAACCAGGCAAATTGTCTTAATCAGAGATTTCAGAGTTTAGAGCCCCTTCTTTTACCTCCAAATGTTGCTTCCCAGGATTGTGGAATCAATTGACAAGGGAAATCTTCATTTCCATAGGTTAAAAAGAGATCTTAATAATCAACTTTAGTAACAAGCTACATTGTTGAGATGTTGCCAGATTGGCTATGGTTTTGCTTCTATAATGCCAGTCAGAAGTTATGGCAACAAAATTTTAATTTTAACCCGTAAAAAGATAAAATATTTAAAGTGAGGGCATAAGGATTCACAAAAGATACTAAAAGGGGGCAATGATAATTGGGAAAGTTATTTTAAAGTTTACTCATATAATAATGTGTAAAATGGAAAAACAAAGTCAAATGCAAAATAGTTCAGGAAGAGGGAGAGACAATGGGACTTAGAATACTCATATAACCCATAAATTAAAATAAGCACTTACCATATGCCATCCTTCTCACGAATGTGATCTGAACCAGTACCAAAACTTTCTTCCCCACATATTGACAGTTTCCCGGCATCCATAAGATTTCCAAAAAATTTCCAGCCAGTGGGAACCTAAAAGGGGAATAAAAAAGTAATTTCTTTTTTTTTTTGAACAAAGTATCCTTGGAATATAATCCCTAGTTCCTTTATAGTATTACTTTTCTTAGAAGATTAGAATACACTAGTTTGAGAAAAGGGCCTACCTCAAAAAAGTTAAGATTCAATTTTTTAGCAACACGATCAAGAGCACCACTGGTTGGCATGGATCGAGCTAAACCCTGAATTTGAAACATAAGTGATCTTCCTTTGGTTTTGAAAATCGTAAAAAGCAAAGAGGCCAATTTTTGGTACCTTAGGGCCACTTTTAAAGTATGGGATTGCTTCTTGTGCATTTGCTGCAATAATTGCCACCGAATCTGAAGGAGTAACGAAAAATTGTTTACCTAGAATCATGTTTCTGTCACCGTCCCCTGGTTAATGATGAAACAAATTGACTGAGATCTAACACAGCATTATCACATGCCAATTATACTAAAATACTACTATCAAGTAATCAAAGAATATGTAACCAATACACATGAACAACCGAGTCAAACAGAAGTTGTAAGTCAATAAGAATAACCATATGTAAAATCCTGCTGTATAGTACTTCTTCCATGTTGACGACATCCCAAGCATTTTCTCTCCAACACACGGACACAAAAAAGAAATACCAACAAGATCATAAAGAGTTTTTTCATAGTATAATAATCATGCATAGAGTCAACCAGGTAAGTTATTAGGTCCCAAGTTCAAAATGTGAAAAACCCTTCCACCAAAATGAATCCAATCCTGCTTGAAACAGGACAGCCCAGTAATTTAATATATGTACCCATTTCTCCAGTTCTGAGGAGTGTGTTTCTATCTATTAAGATCAACATTCTGTATAAGTGCCACCAAAATTAAAGCTTCAACTTTAGATACAAACTTAACAAATATCCTCTATTTGAAGGTAGTATGGATTAATAAAGGAAGCAGTAGGCAAGACTGAATTGATGATCAGAAAAGAGAAGATGGCGGGAAAAAGGATTTAGTCACTAGAGAAGAGAAGACAAGAAAGTTAAAGATTAAAAGTCATACGAGTTGATAAAAATTAACAGCTTTCCTAAGTTTCAATACTTATTAATAATGTTTTGTTGAAGACAGGAGTGCCACAACAATCATAAACCAGCTTGTCTTAGAAATGATGGGAAATGACAACGTAAAAAGGTAACTTATCGTTCTTGGGGAAGCTCTTGTAGGAAGCAAATAGAAAAGAAGATTAAACAGCAGAGTAAGACATTCAGAATAAGAATTTAACTTAAGAATACAAAAGGAGGTTCTTGACAGCTCCAAATTATTGTAACATCAAGTTCCAAGTTTTGTTCATTTTCTTCCATGCTTCTCTAGTTTTTAAAGCCAAACTTCTTTGTCACTCTTTCCTCTATACTTGTCTAGGTTTACAAGCAAAAAATTTTTAGAAACGTGAATATATTAGTGAATGAATACTATAATACATGCACGAAAAAACTTGAAAATCTTAAAAAGCAGGAACATATTCATTTTCTGTGGTTTTTCAACATACCATCACTTGCTGCCCCAAAATCAGGTCCATTCTCACTATACATGATATTCACCAAATCCTTCGCATACCTGTCTTGTCATACGAGTCAAAATGTACTACAGTTCAAAAGTTCAAGTAGAATCTCAGCTTTTAACATGTAGTGACTATCTTACGTAAGATTAGGATCTGGATGACCATGGCCAAAATCCTCCAGAGGCACTCCATTCGATATAGAATCCTACATGACACATCTAAGATCTAGAGTCAGGAACTTCTTTAGCAACTAAGTTTATAGTACCTTTCAGATATATCCATACACATGACATACCGGGATGGCTCCTAGCTTGTCCACAAAAATGGGTTTTGCATAAGCACCGGTAACAGCATGCATGGCATCAAATGCAAACCTAAGAAGTAACACAAGATAGAGTAAAATTTAGCAATAAGATCTTATGTTTCCCAAGCATATTAGAATATAGGATTCTAGCAAGGCCGTGGTAAAATAACTAACATTTCCATTAGGAGGAATAATTATAAAAAACATAACTCTAGGCAGGATTGAGAAAAGGGAAATACTTAGAAATAAGTATAACAGTTAAAAGGAAATTCATCTAATGAAACAAAGAATGCAACATCGAGAAATCAGTAAAATTATAATGGGAAAGCACAGAGAAAGTGGCCACCAGAGTGAAGTTAATGTACTAGTGGATTGGGTTGTAAATGTATTCTGAATGGGAATTCTCACCTAAGTCACTAAATGTTACTTTTCCAGGCAAATTCTTTGTTATTAAACAATCTAGGAATTAGCAGGCAACCTAACACAATTCAAACCATAATCATTCCTGAATGTCAATTAGTGAAGGGCACAAGCTATACCTGAAATCTGATCTTGAAAGAAGGCTTCTGATGAGTTCGAAATCAAACACATTCTGCGGATAATCCCATTATATTATTTATTAAATCACATGAAATTTTAACCATAATTATAGATGTAGCGGCCGAAATTTCCCCTCACCTCCATTAGTTCCAAATAGTCAGAAACTGGATCTATAACCTCGACAGTGAAGTTTCCATACTTTGTAACTCCAACACGAGAAAGATCAACATCAGGAATCTCAGCTATTTTAATTTCAGAGATCTGCAGAGCATTACCAGTTTCAAACATCAAGCAGGAAATTTTCATTTGCATATGTAATAACCCTTCTGTTAAGCACAGACAAATGAAACAAGTGACCAAGAGAAATGGTAACAACAGAAATGCAAGAGTGAAACAGAAGTCACTACTCACAACTGAGCCCAATGTTGGGGCTGCACAAGTGCACAGCCTAAACTAGGAAAGTCTAAACAGTAGAGTTTGACTACATCATTGCACTTACATTAAAATTTGAAAAATTATATAGAGGTTTATATCTTTTGGACACCGAATGTGTCAATCAAGGAAGCAAACTTTTTCCCCCCTTTTCACCTATTACTAGTAATAGTTAAAACCTGGATCTAATCTCCAATCATATTACATTTTGTAATCATGATTTGCAGAATCCCAAACACATCAAAGGTTCCATGAAGAGGAAGCTGCACAAGATAATAATGGCGGATTTAAGCCTCATTTATGTGACAAAGTCTTCCTAAAATGTTCCACGAGCTAATTCAACTGGTGCTCATCTCAAACCTCTTTAACAAACCGGGAATTTACTCTTCAAAACAATAACTTTAAACATGTAATAGTCAATCAAATACTTACAGAAAGGGTATTCCCATATATCTTGTCAGTGATGGATTCAGGTGCAGGTTGCCCGCTGCTGTAATTAAACTAGAAAAGACATGGATGAACAAATTGACATCTTAAAGTCAGGAATAAATTAGAGTTGAAAGAGATGTGGCAATGTCAAATTTCAACAAATTACAAATGAAGCATAGCTTTCATGATTTAATTAAGTTGCCTTAGTGGTTCACCTTGATACCCCAGTCATATTCAGGGCCTCCAGGATTATGGCTTGCACTCATGATGAATCCACCATTAGCCTAATGGGAAAATTTTGTTTAAATAAAGTGTTTAAGCACATAAATGAGGGGAAATTGATAAAATGCATGGAAAATAAATTCGAAAATTATATTGAAAAGGGACATGCTTGCCTTCCTCTTCCGAATGACAGCAGAAACAGCTGGGGTGGACAATATACCTTCCCTGCAATGCCATATTCCATCATTAATTTCCACCATAGAAACCCACCATCCCGAAAATGATTTTGAAAGAGTAAGGAAAAGGAAAAGTCGATTTGCAACACAAACAGTAAACGGAGTAAATGTTTCTGCACAGATGCGAAATTCAATGCTCCATTATCTATTTATTTTTTCTCAAGCACTTCTCTACAGAGAATAGATCAAATATAAAAACCCTAAGTACTCAAGCAAAACTATTCTCATCACCCTTAGACTCCAAAAAGTACGTTTATTGAGATTAGGAGATGCAGCATATTTGGGGGAACCCCTAGTAATATATAAAACCATTTCTGTAAATGTTAAAAGAGTTATGCCCCCTCCTTCCATTAATCAAATTTAACATTTCACAAACATAACTAGGCCAATAGTTATCTGATGAATGATGAAGAATGAACATTGAATCAGAAAATTTAAATACCTAAACTATGATAGTTGGTATGACAAAAATCAGAGATGTTTTAAGTTTAAATTAGCATTCTTTCCTGAACAGTGGTTAGACTAGTTAAGAACATAAGCAAATGAAAAACACTCACTGGCCAACCAATATTTTGCCAACACCGTTCCCAGCAGCAATTTTGATTATTATCTGCATTTCAAATTAAAATACTCCTTTGAGTCAAAGAGACTAAAAATTTATAATACATAGATGAACAGGTATGATTTTGCTCTTGTTGCACTGTGTTCCTAGTCATGTTTGCTATGGGAAGAGGAAATTTCAGGTTTAATATTGTAAAACAACTAAATAAATTAGATTAAAGCAGTTGTAATTAAGTAACATCATAGACACTGACCTGTGCAGCTTCACGGTTAAAGTATCGTCCATCACCTCCTAAAACCAACACTCCATTCTTGTAATCCTCAGGTGGCAAAGAACTAAACAAAGCCTACAAACAAACAAGTTCCAATCCACCAATGCAATTAAGCACTAAAACAAATAAATGGATACCAAAAGAAAAGAGAAATTTGAAAAGGAACAAAAATATTCAAACCTGGATCCAATTTGAAAGATAATTCTCTTGCATAAAAACTTTAACCTGCAACGAGTGCAATTGTATTAATATTACTTAAAACAAGGAACTAAATAGGATTTGATGTAGAGCAATAGGATCCCCAAGCCAACTTAAAAGCAAATACTCAAATGTTCATCAAGCACAAAGCCAAAAATCACGAAAATTCTACTCCCTGTTCTTATCTTACCTTGAGCAATAAAAGAAACCCATCTTTCAGAAGCAAGGTAACAAAATTAACAGTGGGAAACAATAAAAATATTACCTTTTTCCGGAGCCCGCTTGTCCCAGTCTTCTGCCCTTCAATCGGCTTAGTGGGAACTGAATTTATCTGTACATTGAAACAAATAAAACGCAGAAACCAAAATTTTAAACCAGAAAAATTATTTAGATTTTGAAAAGTAAAAGGAAAAAAGAAAAAGAAAAAACCCAAACCGAAAAAAATACCTTGATGCCTTCAGGCTCAGCAATGGTGGTGGAGGAAGAGGAGGAGGAGGCTTTGATGGAAAAAGAAGGCGAGCGTGAAACTGAAAAGGACTTGGTTTTAAGAGGCAACCGATGGGTATAAAGACGAGAAAAAGAAGAAGAAGGAATGAGAGTGGCATTTGATGATTGTTTTGATGATCTGAAAGCAGCAGAGAAGAAACCTTCCAGTCTAACAGAATTACAACAAGAAGCCATATTTTTTTTCTTTATTACTACAAATTATTATATGTTTCAGTAAAGAATGATCCTTTTCTTCTTAATGAAACAATGGGGTATAGAATTTTGAAGAGAGGAAACAGAAGAAGAGAAAACAGGGGAGATCTAAAAGGAAACAGAGCAGAGAGAGTGAGAAGCTGTTGCTCTTTCCTTTGTATGCGTCTTTGGCTCAAAATTTTAGGACAAAAAAACAGAGTATTGAGTGCCACATGTACGTTGGAAAACGTTTATCACTAGTGATTGACAATCTTCTTCACTTGTTCCATGTGAACTCCCTCCCCCTCCCTCAATTTTCTGTCTCCTTTTTTCAGTAAGTAATTCCAAATTCTTGTGTTGTTAATTCTTATAGATATTTTTTTTTATGAACATCATATATAGTGACTCAAAATTTTAATTTTCTAGGCAAAAAACACAAAGAAATTAAAGGGTATGTGAGAATCTAAGTAGTGTAACCCATGCCACGAAAATCTCTCCTTAGATTTTAGAATAGTACACATAATAAGTACAAATCTCAGTGATTCTATATGGTATATTCTTTTATTATTTTCTTTATTTGAAAAATATTATTTTTGATTTAATTTGAAAAATATTATTAGTACGGCACATGGCAATATTTTTTATTGATTACGATGTACTATGATTTTGTTTCCATATGTTTAATCATTTGATTAAATTCATTCCATTCTGGTCAACATATAGTTTATGATTTTTTTTGTTTGTTTTGAGAGGGAGTTTATGATGAATTAAATGAAACTTTCCTTCCTAGTTCCTAGTCTACAGCCAGCCAAATTTAGTATTCCCTTCACCTTTAATTTAGTAGCCTTCCTTCTAAAATGTCTCATTCTTTATTTCCTTGATCTGGCCTTGTTTCATTTGTGTTTGCTTTCATATCAATTCTCTTCCACTCTACTCTTACCTTTTCCTTTGCTCTGACTAATCCAGATTCGATCTGAGTCGTGCGTCTGGGTTTGGTAGATGAATCTACCAACAGGGCGACTGCATATCGAAAGACTCGAACTCGAGACATACTTAAATTAGAACAAATTGTTTACCACTTGATCCAACCTCATGTTGGTCTACTAGTACTAGTTAAACTTGTTCGAGTTAAACAATCAATTAGCCTAACACAGCCTATTTCACAAAATGACCCAAATCACATTCACCTTTATAATTCGTTACAACAAGTTTTGGGTATTAGGATTCCGAACTAGCCCAAAGCCCCAAGACCATTGGGCCAAATCATGGGCATGGCAGCAAATTTGACTTGAAACCCAAGTACCCCAAACCGGTATCAGTTTGGACTTTGGACCCCAAAGTCCCATTTGTAAATATTTGAACTTGATTTTCCCTGGAATTATTATCCAACTGAATTGGTATAAAGCTTTTGCATGGAAGTAGGAGTAGGATCCGTTTATGGGATTACAAGCTTGGTATTAGGGGGGCGGCTTTGTGGTGCCGGTTAGACCGACATGGGTGCGGCTCCTCCTCCTAGGGCGCAATTTTATGGTTTCTTGCTTCCATAATGAAGCAGTTCCACCATCTTTGGAACAGCAAAAAACCTCTTTTGAGTGATACCCAATTTACTACTTCTTCGGTTGCTTATCTAGGTGAAAATGGTACTCTTCCTTCCTTCATTTTATTATTATCATTAATATATGTGCATAATTAACTTCATCACGTCAATGAGAATATATTTATCCAAACAAAAATTTTATATAATGCAATATGTTAATTTGAGTTGGAAACTGGAATGGAAAGTACAAAAAAATTGATTGCAACGAGGACTTTGTCGAAATACTTAAATTCATTAATTCCTTAGTTCTATAAAAAAAAATCAAGGCACTTAGTTCTGTGATAGAGCGGTGTGGTAGCGGTGCGATTGACACTGTTTAGCAACTGTACAAATAGATAATTAGAACAACAATTGAAACGGAGTTGGGTCATCCCATGTTTTGTAGCAAAACCCCATTTAAATAGTGATGGGACCAATTGTGTAACAACACGTCATAAAATTCAAATTAGTTAAAGGATTAGGCTACAATTAAGCTTCAATAATTTATAAAATGTTGCGTGCTTCCATAACTGTTAGTGTGTTATAAAGTCGAAAAAGATTATTCCTTCTTTTTTTTGGTAAAACGAAAAAGATTATTCCTACATCAAAGTATAGTTGCAATTATTAATATTTTCATGTTAAATAAAAACTCAAAGAAAGAGCAAAAAGCCGAAAAGCAAAGTACAAGGGGGCTGGGCACTAGTCACTAGCTAGCTAACTAGCTCTTAACTAATCAAGCAGAGGAAGAAGGTTTCACATAATAGTACTATAATTCAACATGTATACGGGTAACCTATATATCTTTATATCCAAAAAGCTATCATTTCATTCCAAAAACTGCCATCAAATCTGGGTCAGGGCTTCGCCGTTCAACAGCCACTATCCTAATGCCTAGCTGCTATATCAATTATATATCACCACGAAAATTGTAAAAACAAAAGCCTGCATTCACGCAGCTTAGCCCCCACCAAACACTATAGCTTAAAGCTTAATTACATGTTTATTAGAATTCAATTTGACGATAATTTCTTAATAATTTGATTTGATGATTACAATAATTATATGTTAGTCTCTTAAACACCTCATGTTATAGATAAGGGAGTTAAAGGAAATGCGGGACAGATAAGGGAGTTGAAGTTGTTTGATCAGAGTGATGACAAATAAAAAAGTAACAAAGGGAGTACTAACTTTTATTTATCAAAATGAAGATATAAAGACATAAATGCTAAAACTGATACAAATCACAATAAATTTAAGATAATCTTTTTCCCTCGTTGACAACAAATTGCAACTTATCCTTCCATATTAAAAAAAAAAAAAAACCTAGATCTTATTTTGTGACTTAAATTGTCTGTTTCGAATCTTACTTATAAATCTCTAACATCTAACATGCCCAAAAGTACTTTAATTAGATGTGGATTCAGTGACGGTGAAATATTAATAATACGACTACATAACGAGTCTCACGTACATTACTAACATTGATACAATTAATGGGACCAATTTTCGTTTTTCAACCAGAAAGAAAGGGACCATTCGGATGTTAATTTAAGATTTTTCATTGGATTTCATTTCATTTAATTACTCTTTCTCATAGATAGAAATAAAACTAGCTTAGAAGGTGACGTAAGGTACGATGTGTTTGGTGTAAGCATCATGAATGAGATAGGATACAATAATAAGTAGTACTAATGCCTTTCATATTATTATTTTTTTTGGCCATCTAATGCCTTTCATTTATAAAATGGGTTTCATTAATTTCTTTTCTTTCTTTTTTAAATAAAAGTAAAATTTTAATTAAAATTTATAATTGTGGTTGATGAAAATTATGTTCTCATCCCCTCTCTCAAATAATTTTGTGGACAATTTTTTTTTAAAGGCTACCATATAAAAAATTAATAAAAGGTGATGGAGGAGAACCTTTTATAATCCCTTAAATAGGTCTACAATCTATAGTACTCAACCCGCATAAATCTTAGGTGTAAATTGTCAAACATTCCAAAAATATGTCCCAAGTCCACTCCAAAAATATTTTCAGTCATTATCCTTAGAAAAAAAAAACCGTTATCTCCAAAAAGTGAATTGGATGAAGTCTATCGTATTCGTATAAATTTCCCTAAAAAATGTGATCTTCATTTATATTCAAAAATAAAATTACATAAATAATAACAATACAATGGAAAATTACAATAAATTGAAAACTGTCTTCCTGTAAATTTTGATCCTACTCTGTAACTAGAGTCATGAGTCATTTTATTGATCATTTGAAATCTTGAACTATATATTGCTCCATTGCTCCATAAGACTCTAATGTATATATCCATCAATTTGCTTTTGCTTTTGTCTAACAGAAAATTGTTATCACCATGAAGTGCTGACTGATGATTCGAGAATTACCTCTGACTAACTCATAAATATAATATTTTTAAACAATACTTGTAAACTTTGATTTATAAACTTTCTAATACATATTTCATGTAAAAAAAAACTTTTTAACACATGTTTTTAAAATATTTAATTCTAAATACTTTTTCTATAAATAATAGTAAAAAATAAACTATATTTGATCAAATTGTGACTTATAAATAGCAACATATATAGAAGTAAGTTAATGGGCAAAGAATATAGATAAAGGAACGTGGGACTGGTGGAATGGTCCTCTCCCCATTCAAGCTAATACTATTTGACAGACCGGTTCACCAATGACTGTTTTATATAATCGGCTGTGCTCGACCACACAAGATTTAGAGAACGTGTCATTTCGTCATTGATTGAGATCATCAATTGCATGGTGCATTCTAATGAGTATCCAATAAAACGTCGAAACGAAGCAAGAGATGAAGAAGAAGCTATGCAGTTGCACCCCATAGGAACGAAACAAAAAGGTAATAATAGAACAAGCGACAAATGAATAAAAGACCCAAAGCCAATTAAAGGGCTTTGTTAAGAACAAAAAAAATGGAACAAAGCGACACGTAGCATGTGGTATCCTTCAGGAAAGATAGAAAAAAAAGAAAGACGAGGGGGCCCTCCAATCAAAACACAGGCATTTAGGGAAGGGAAAGAAGTCATTGCTGAAAATGAAATTTCCTCTGTAAAATTTTGTATTCTGTGGGGGAAAATGGTAGTAATTAATAAAACTTACTCATTTTGACACTTTCAATTCCATTTTTGCAACTCATGATATCATTATAAAAAAAAAAAAAGCTCCCCCAAACATAACAAATGATACATTAACACAGTTTGGTTTCTCTACTTTTAGTTGAAACAAAACAAACAACTTACAGTTCATTGTTTTCTTTCTCCTTCTAAAGTATTTCCTTTTCCTTAAATTGTACTAAGTGACAACCTAGGAATTAAATAGAAAGCTAATATAGTACTTTGTTAATGACAGTTTTAAAGGTTGTATATATATATAAGTATATATATATATATATAACTATATCTATTTCAATTTTCAACCCAAAAAAATATACTAATTAACTATATTTACAAAAAAAAAGATCATATAGATTGATTGTAGAAAAGGACAGAGAGTAGTGGTGTACTGTATGATTTTTACTATTGGGGTTTGAAAAGATAGGAGAAAGACAAAAAAGTCAAGAAAATGAAGGACACTGATGTACTGTGGTTTTTTTAATTTTTAATTTCTCTTTTTAGAATTAGGGTTTGAGAAATATTATATACTATATGTCAATTAGTAAGAAATTGTAAGAAAATGTTGCAGATGGTAAAAATTATTTTGAAAAGAAATCTAGGAAATGATAGAAAAAAGAGAGAAAAATATATGTGGATAGAAAGATGACAAGATGGAATATATAAAAATTAAAAGAAAGAAATGAAAGTGATTTTTTTTTTAAAAAAAATAATACTCCCTTCATCCATATTGATTTATTGAATGACCATCTTATTATTTTGGGATGTTTCAAAATAATGTCAATTCTCTTAAAATGGCAAATACTTTTACACACCTTGCCCTTCATTTAAACACTAACTT
This sequence comes from Corchorus olitorius, assembly GCA_001974825.2. Classification (NCBI taxonomy): domain Eukaryota; kingdom Viridiplantae; phylum Streptophyta; class Magnoliopsida; order Malvales; family Malvaceae; genus Corchorus; species Corchorus olitorius. Next base: position 26,876 of record AWUE01015397.1, read on the forward strand.
TTGATACGACCCACCATTTCATAACACTTTTAAGAGTATAATTGTAAAAAACATACTTTATTCAAAAAAAAATTGTAAAAAACATACCAAAATCTACAATTTTTCTTTAAACTTTGTGTCATTTACAAAATGACCTTTCAATTCGGAAAGGAGAGAGTAGTACCCTTATGCATGTACTTTGAAATAAATCAGGTATTTTCATTTTTCACCAAAAAAAGAAAGAAAAAAATAAATCAGGTATGCTTTAAAAAAAATAATATATGGATATTCTTGTTTATATATACTTAATTTCTCTTTGATTATATATACGACTCTCATTTCTAAATCATCATCTCAAATTTGGGGTGATTTGTTTATCTTTGGTATAGCTATGAGATTGACTCATGTGAGATGAGTAATAACATGTTAAACTCTTAAGCATTTTTTATCACCAGTGAAAATAAGCAACTTTTAGATTGACATATAAAAAAAAAAATTGCGACTCACCGCAACTAACCAAAAATTTCCTTCAGCAATGAGATGAACAGCAAAAATGTGCTTTTAAGCACCCAAATGAGGCTCCCTATATTTCGACTTAGCTTATAAGCAGAAGTTGCTTAAAGCCACTGCAGGGGAACCCTCAAGTGAAAAAAAAAACAGTTTTTTCACAATTTTTTGTTGACACGTCAGCTAACCGATGGCAGAAGCTGCTTGCAGCTAAGGAAGCAAAAGTTAAATAAGCTGTTTATAAGCACCCAATCACCCAAACAAAGGGAGCCTGAGTTACCAAATGGGGCCAAAGGAAATTTCGGTGCTTTTCTCACACTTAGTTTTGATGATTTTGTTTTATACTTTCATCATCATTCACATGACCTAGTGATAAAGTGTTGAACTCGATAATTAAAAATTCATCCTAGCTAGCAACCCGAATATTAAAAAAAAAAAGTTACACAATCTTCTCTTGGACATGTGGTTGAAAATTTAAGAATTCATGTAAGAAAATGACCGGTTTTGAATCTTTTACTCTAGAAAGAAGTAAAAGAGTAAATCACTCTCATTTCATTTTCTTTCTTTTAATACCTTTCCTTTTTACCAAGTATAGTGCTAATAAAATCATTCTCTCCACTTTTCCACCCATATTCCTAGTTTATTTTTCTACCAAGCATATACCCTAAGTCTAAAAATTCCCTTTGAAGATATAGATAGATAGTAGCCGTTTATGATAATGATATCTACTCTGTCTCACCCAGCCATTACTATTCTCCATATAATTTCCTCGTTATTTTCAAGTTTATTCATTAGTACATCTATGAAATTTATGAAACAAACCCAAGAAGAAGGCAAGTAATAAAAGAGAAGAAGATAGAAGTACCATTATATATCTTTTTTTTTTTCTTAAAGCAGAAAGTATAGCCTTGTACTTTTACTTTTGTTTATTGTTGTAAGTATTTAAAATTGGGGGTTTGGTTTATTTTGGCCTGACGTCTGAACTTTGCCACAAAAATGGGGAGAGGAAAGGTGGTGTTGGAGAGAATAGAGAACAAAGTCAATCGGCAAGTCACTTTTTCCAAGCGAAGAAATGGTTTGCTCAAGAAAGCCTACGAGCTCTCAGTGCTCTGCGATGCCGAAGTTGCCCTTATCATCTTCTCTAGCCGTGGCAAGGTCTCTGAATTTGGCAGCAATACGTAAGTAATTTCACTCTTCCTTCTACTAACTCTACTATTCCCCTCTCTCTTTGGCCTTTGCAAAAGAAAAAAAAAAAAAAGAGAACACTTCAATTCATAACTGATCGATCTTAAAAAAAACTGATCTTTAAAACCCAAAAATTAATCTTTTGGTATATATTATATATTATATATGATTATAAATGCAAACACTGTTCTAGTAAAATTCATACATCATCATCAGCTTGCTTTTAAGTTTGGAAAAAAAAAAAGGTGAAAATTTCGTTTGGTTTCCAAGAATGGGGTCTGCAAGACCTAGATAGGGTTTGGGTTTTTGCATCCTAGGATGAAGGAAATTATCACTGTTTTTGGTTGCAGAGATTTACTAGTTAAACTGGGTGTTTTAGAGAAAAGAAACCAATGGTTTGACGACACGGTTGCTTTTTTTTCTTTCTTGTCCTTTCCATTTATTTGCTTTGCCCCCTTTGGCTTTGATCAGTGTGTCTCTCAATGATCTAAAAAGAAGTTTGTTATTACATAAATACATAATATAAATATGATTCTTGTCAAGTCGGATTTTGACAGGCCAATGGAGTTTGTGGGTTAGGACTTAGGGTTTTCACTGTGTCTACTTTTCTTTCTTTTGTCGTACAAATTCTCAATATCTGAGCTTCACTCTCTTCCTCAGACTTCAAAACACTGAAACTAGAATTTAATGGAGTATTTCACCCAAAAAAAAAGAATTTAATGGAAGTAAAACACTGGTTTGTGATCTGCTCATACTGAATTACTAACTATATAAACATTTTCACATGGCACACTTTAATTGAATTTTTCTTTTTGTTTTTTTTTCTTTTCCCTTCCTTCAAACAGCTAGCTAGCAATTCTTGCTTCTCTAGGGTTTCTGTTTCTCTTGATTACCTAATAATAATAATAATATACCTATATATCTTCCTTCTGAATCTTTTCTTAATTTATATATATGGACCTTTGGATCTTGGTTCATCTCGATCTTTGCATTCTGCAGGTTGTAATAACTTAATGCTTTTTCTTCCTTCCATTATTCTATTTTTTAGATTGAAAAGTGAATAACAAAAACTATAGCTTTCTTTCATATTTTCACCTCTCCTCTCCATTTCCCTTAATTTTCTCTCTTACCAAACATACTTGCAGAATTGGAAACAACAACTAGTATCTTTCACTCCTGCGCTAGCGAGTGCGACCATCTAAAGATATGGTTTCATTGACATTTGAATTTTCCTTAGTTTTATATAGTATTAACTTCGTTTCTTTTTATATTTTTGTTCCTTTTGCCTCTCCTCTATCTGTGTCTCCATTTTTATTAATTTCTTCAGTATTTAATTGTACTGAATATTTCGATGGAATGTTAAGTTTCAAAGTGCTTTCAATTTTGCTTGGGCGCTTTATAGACGGTAGGTTATAAAATCAAAGAAGAATGAGTCAATTTTTGAATTTTTCCCATCATTTATCTCAAATTCGGTATGTGCGTAATTCTCAACTACATATCAAATACTATGAAATCTATTTGTGTTAATGAAGTTTAGTTTACAAAGGGGAAAAATGAATTTGGTTAATTTACTATATATATTGATGGGCATTGCTTTCCTAATGTCCTAGATCAGGGACCGGTTTACAAAATATAACATATATATATATATATATATATACATCTTAAATTCTCGATTATATCATCAACATTAATTCCTAAGTATCCCATCTGAGAAAACATTTGCTAAGTAGTAGTAGTATATTTTTATGTCTATAAGCATGCCTCATGGCTCATGCATATTATTGTGTGTGTGTGAATTTATATGCAGGCCTAGCACAATTATTAAATCAATACCAAATATATATTGATGATTTTTTTTTTTTATATTTTAGTAATAGTATAGGCCGTTTTTATGCCCAAACTTTAATTAATTTCATATATCCCTTTGGCATATTATCCATGGCACAAAAAAAGAAGCTTATAATATATGCTGAATTCAGTGGTAGTTAATTTATTACTATGTATTTGTCATGACTTTAACCATATAATTATGACATAATTAAGGGGGCGTTTGGTTAGAATCACCCCTCACATTACTAATGATGCGATTTTAGATAATCTTGGTTTATATGGGTGATCGCATCACCCCTAGATGGGTGATCAGAGGGTAATCGGATCACCACTCTTAAAAAAACGTGTAACCAAACGGGATGATGTGAGATCACCACCCAATATCACCCCAACCAAATGCCTCCTAAAGCTTCTCTATACGGTATATATTGTATTTCGGGAAAAAAAAGTTGGTGTTAGCATCGTTTCCATTTCCTGTTTTTTGTTGCCAATTTTCTGTTTTTAGAAACAAAACAGTGAAAACCATATTTGACAGTTTCCGTTTTAAAAAATTTTGGAAACAGAAGCAGTGTTTTGGAAAAAAGTGGAAGCAAGAATTTTTGTGTTTTCATGTTTTTCCAAAACACAGAAACACAATGATGAACAGTAACTGACATGCTTTTTAACAATTTTTTTACTATTTTATTTAAAAACATACAACCAATTTGTATATCCAAACGTGTTTGTGTTTTCAAAAATTGGCAACGCAATAAAAACAAAACGAAAACGAAACAAATACAAAAAATAAAAACCAAAAACGATGTCAAAAATGTCCATTGTAGAAAACAATACTATAGTAGTGTTTTATAAAAGAAGGCAAATTAAAAGCGCAGCCCCATCAGTGTGAACGCAACTGTTAACATTTTTCTCCTTCTTTCGTTTCTCTGTCTCTCCAGGAATGTGACTCAAACACTGGAAAAATACTGGCACCATCGTTACACCTCTCAAGTCCATATTCCAGAGGATGAAGGCCAGGTTTGTTTTAATTACATATATACACCTTTCAAACTTTTTTTTTATACCAGTTCAAACTTCTTGTTATTTTAATTACCTTACCTGGTAAATTCCTCTTATTTACTAATATAAAACCTGCCCTAACGAGAAATTTAGAGTTGTAGCATATAAATTATTGATATAAAGCTGAGTGATCATGAATCATATACATGGTAGTCTCTTTTTGAATCTTGTCTTTTATTTATTATTATTATTTAATAAATTTCTGTTTCTGATGTCTAATTCATAGACTTTGTACCAAGAGGTATTGAAATTAAAGGCAAAATATGAATCTCTTCAGCGCTCACAAAGGTAAATATTTCATAATATTCGACTCACTGATCAGACAAATGCAGAAACTCATATATATTGAAAGCCTTTGATATTTCTCTCTGAATTTTCAAAATGATAATTTGTGAATTAGGCATCTTCTTGGAGAAGAGCTTGAACCCCTCAGTGTGAAAGAGCTCTATAAAATTGAGAAACAGGTTGACAGAGCTCTCTCACAAGCTAGACAGAAGAAGGTAATTATTATATATAAAGTTTATATCAAATAGAGTGATGAATGTAACCTATTGTGTAATTATTAAATATTTGATCTCAAATAATTTATTTCTCATAATCTCAGATTTTATCACTAGTAAAACTTTTCTTGACTCCAAATGCAGATGCAATTGATGTTTGATCGTATGGAAGAGTTACGCAAAAAGGTAAAATCACCCTCTGCAAATGAAGTTCTAGACTGCATATGATCCCTGTTTCAGTTGTTTAATTACCTAGTTTCCCACATTAATTCTTATAATATGATCATAAGTCATAACCATTTACTAATTACAAGTGCAAAATAAGAAATGGAAACTTATGTTACTGATCATTTTTAATTTGGTTTAAGTGTTTATTAATTAACAATATTGTTTCGAGCTTATAATTTATAATGTTTTGTATGTAAAAATGTTCATCAGGAACGTGAACTTGAAGACGAAAACAAGCAGCTTAAGTCTCAGGTTCCATTTCAATAAATTGAACTTGTATTTTTGGTGACATGTTTGTGCTGGAAATGATCCCTTTTGGTATATATTTTCAGCTGGAGTTAGAGCAATGTTTTCAAGTAGCTCAAGGGTTTGGGGATCCTAACATAGAAGCATCTAATGAATATAATGTGCCAGCTCCTTCACAAGCTAATCCTGATCCCCACCATGAATCCTCTTTAGCAATGGGGTAAAATTAATTAATCTTGCTCTAATTCTTCCAATTAATATAATTATCTCTCTATTATCTAAATCAAAGATCAATTAGAAACTCAAGAATTTTGTGATGAAATTATAACAGGTATCATCAGTTTATTCCTCAAGAAAGGGTAGTTGAAGCTAGGTTGGAGAGAGGAGCCAATAAGCGTGCTGCAGGCTGGCTTTGATATCCTTCACCTTGTATTAGGTGCAAAAGACAGATTCTTGATCATAATAATTCTTATTATCTTAATTTCTAATAATACAATATATATCTTCTAATAGAGTGATGATTTGAGAGCTAAGCAAGCTTCTTAACTATCACTAGGGAAAAATTGAATGAAATTAGATCTATAAATATCAGACCTATATATTTGCTCTACTTTAGGAATATATTGTCAATGTGTATAATAAACATGGAATGAAGGTTCTTGATGAGATAATTTAAAGATTTAGTTAATTAGAAATGAGTTTGATCAAATTAAATCATCAAATGGCTTAATTACTTTGCTGGTTTTATTCTTAACATTCAATTCGAAGGTAAATAACTTTACAAAATTGAATTCGCATAAATACCACTTTGCACCCTTAAGTTTGTACGGACTGTCACTTTACACCCAACTTTTTTATTTTGATCAAAACGCACTCTAAAGTTTTTATTTTTGTGCCACTTTGCACCCTTCGTCACGGTAGGACAAACGGCTCTATCACGGTGTCCGACGTGGCATGCCATGTGTACCAAAAAGTGACGCCACGTGTCATTTTTTTCCACGTGGCATGCCACGTCGGACGCCGTGACCTATCCGTTTGTCCTACCGGACAGAGGGTGCAAAGTGGCACAAAAATAAAACTTTAGGATGCGTTTTGATCAAAATAAAAAAATTGGGTGCAAAGTGGCAGTCCGTATAAACTTAAGGGTGCAAAGTGACATTTATTGAATTCATGTAAGTATTAACATGTGTATATATAATACTTACTTAGATTGCACTTTATTCTTAAGCCTGCTGCAGTTGAAAATTTATGATCGACCATTAGTATGGTCCTGCATTTATAAAACATACACATGAATCAGCATAAAATATATTAAGTTGGTACCCCTTCATATTTTATGATCCTAATCCCCATTAATGTCGAGAGATATAAAGTTTTATGATCCTTCCAACTAGTATATATGCAAGCAACCATTTTGCTTATGTATAGTTTCATAGACTTGATCTATTAGCTTTCTTCTGCTTGGTTTTGGGTTTTAGCTAGAATATATATTTATAGCTAGAAAATCTTACTTTTTTTATATTAAATTTCAAAGAATTTAAAATCTTTCTTTTGCATGAATGTATAATCTTTCTTTTTTTATAGCTAGAAATTAGAATGTATATTTCTTTATTATTTAAAATCTATTATACACCTGTGGAATGGTTTTGCTTTTGCATAAGGCTAGCTAGTTTTGAAATTCTAGTGTGTTTTTTTTTTTTTGAGTATTCAAGGCTAGTTTTAGTTTATAAATCTTCAAGAATTTGACATAAATTTGATTAATAGTTTCTAAATATCATTAGGGTCAATTTTCAATCAAACTTCTGAACAGTGGACAATTATTTTTCAAATATTTTGACAAAAGAAGAATTTCTATTTAAGACGAAACAAGAAAGAGTATATAGATATATTTAGAATTAAGAAGAGAACTTCAAACTCAATTAAACAACCCATACGATACATGCTCGAGACAAAAACCCATGTCACCGATCACCGATGGTATATTGTAGTTGTGTTTTTTAATTTGCTTTCATTAAAATAACTCTAGCGTATGCTTTTTGGCCATAGAGTGCATATTATATAGACTTTACTGCTTTTTAATATTTAAATACTATTGTGTTCAAAAGATATGAAATTTATTATAAGTTGAATGGAAGGAATTTGATCTTTTTATCTAAGATTATAGAATCGATGAGTATTGTGTATGGAAAATATAAACATTAACCCGTTTCGATAATAGGAAATAATTTTAACATGTTTGGTTTTTTTTTTTTAAAAGAAAGTTTATGGTAAAAAAATTTAACTGACCCAAATATTTTTCTCATTTTTCTAATGAAAATGGTTTTGGGACAAAATTATTTAAAAGAGTCGTGTTTTAAAATTTTTAATATTCATCAAAGGGTATTCTAATCTATCTTTTTATTTTCTATAGAAATTTCCAAACGGCTTCAAGAGAGTTTCCATGCTTTATATTTGACCAAACTCGATCTAGTTGAGATTTAAGATGTTTATATATGTACTTATTGGACACCAAAAAACTTATTTTAGGAATAGAAAGAACATATATAAGAATACCATATAGGTGAAAAAAGAGGAATATATAAAGAAAGAAATAAGTTTTAATTTTTTCAATAAAAAGAGGATGCCATGCCATTGCGTGTAGTGCTTGGGTAGGATTTAGGATTAAATTTTGGCACAAGAGCTCGTATGTGATGTGGGTATGCATCATTTTCATCTGACACACATATCTTCTCCGTAAAAGTTCTTACCAAATTATTCCATATTGCTACTACTAATTAATCTATATATTTACTTCGTACATATACTAAAAATTGGTCCCAACTATATATATATTTAATTTTTTTGTCTCATCTGCACCGAAAGACAGAATAAATAACCAAATCCAGATAAAACAGAATCTGGAACTTTTCTTTGGGTGTTTTATTGGTGTGATGCTTCTCAAATCTAGCATTTTTTTTGGGTGTTTTTTTAGCATAATTAATAAAGGTTTTAGCTAGGAAACAGCTTCAATGATTTAATTTCTTAATTATATATATATATATATATATATTCTTGTGAGTTGTGAAAACATGATGCCAGTGATCTAAAAAAGTGGGAGAGGGACATAAGCAATTCTCATTAGTTGATTTTTATCATACCGCGGGGTGTCTGCTGAAGAAAAAAAATCTTTTAAATAGAAGAAGAACAAATTCAAATTTGTCTTCTTAAATGTTTCTTAAATCTGGATCATGAGGTCTTGGTTCTATTCTCACGAAATGTGAGTATTCTTTGTAATTTATTTGTTTGTGTATTTAGTAGATTGGTATAGATGAAATTAGAGATTTGGCAGTCCTATTTGATTTATGTGCGTTTCAATTTGTAAATATGGAAGTCAATATATTAGTACATTCTCTAAATCGTGTGGTGCGTGATTATTTCTCCAGCGTTTGTAATCTCTGATTATTAATTAATGAAAGTGATTATTTGATAAAAAACTAAAGAGGTTCGAAATTAAATCTCAATTTTTCTTAATTTCTTCCCGTTTCATGATTTCCAGATTTAGAAGGGTTAATTAAAAACAAAAACTAATAATAGAAAAGTATGGATATGTAACACTTTACAACAAATACTTCAACTTACAACATCTCACTTTACAGAGGGGAAAACTTACTAAGATTTTGTGTTTTCTTTTAATTATTAAATTGGAAAAAGACAATTCAATGTGTTTGCTCGATTGACAGCCACAACCTTGTTGTCAAAACAACCGGCTTGAAAACCTTGCAAATGCATGCATTGATTAAAAGTCAAATTAAATGAAATTTTATATTATAATTACAAAATATATACTTACTTATAATATACACATATAATTTATTCCTCTTTTATTAATAATAAAATTGATGTATAGAGAGGTACATAAAAAACAAAGATTTATATAGAGGTGTCCTAGATCTCGAATGGTAGCTTTTAGCTAGATTTTATATTTATATATATATATATATAATATTATGATTATTTTTAAGGTTATTATTTAGTATATTGCAATTAAATCATGTTATTATTATATATTACCCACATAAAACAAAAGAAATCATGTTCAATTGTACTAGTAGTAGCTTTCAATTGGAATTGTGGGACAACCAACAATGAACAAACGTTATTTTATGCTTTTGTCATAATAAGCAACATGCCAAAATGTTGGTCTCGAAGAAAATGGACACATTAAGCCACAAAAAATAACATCATAATTTACAAAATTGAAAGGAAGAGATTCTTTCTTATGTTCATTTTGAAATAGCAAAGATCTTTGCTAATTATAAAAATGTGTAAATCAATTATTATATGAAGAAATAACAAATATATATAATAATTAACATATACAATGTACTATATATAATTTTCTAACATTTAACAAATTTATTAAAAATCCCAATCAACTTTTGATGAGCATTGAGATAACTATTCTATTTCTATATTTTTTCACGTTTAAAATTTATATTCGAAATGATGTCCACTATACTTCTATAAAAGAAACTATCTTTTGCATACTTAAATTGAAAATATGAAGAAAATAATATAAAGAAGTGGAATTTAGTTAATTTTAAAAGTTTATTGGCCTAAATTTTTTTATTATTATTATTTTGATGGAGGCTTTCATGAATCACTTTATCCTTGAATTTCTCTCACACCATACACTATGTAATAACTATCCTTTTGTTTAAGTCATATAATATCACCTAAACATAAAGAGTGTTTGCTTCTTAAACTAAGGACTGAACTAAACTTAAATTAAATAGTTAAATTAAATTAAATAATTATTATTTGATCCCTCTCTTTTAAAAACAAATTATTAGTAGTACTTAATTTTACAAAAGTAGAATAAATAAGGGGAAAATATATTTGTGTATTATATAATTTTTACTTTCATGGGATGGCAGCTCAATAAATCTGTGAACTCTTGTCAACTTATCTTTTAACGAAAAATCCTCCAAGATTGGCAACAACCACCTTCCTCCTTCTCATACGAGTCTTTCTTCTTCTTCTCCTTCTCCTTCTTGTTCCTTCTTACAAAGACACGGACACGTAACACCCGGACCTTTTCTTTCTCTGTTGTGATAGCTTCTGCTCTTTCTGAATTCAGTCTCAATTGGTTTCCAAAATGGCTAAGAATTTAACTGCAGGTTCGTCTCATTTTCTTGACTGAAAACATAATTTGATTGATGTTTTGCTTTCGTTTCTGAATGTTAAATGCCACTTTCAATCTGGGTTTTGAGTTTGTTTTATGAACACAAGATTGGTTGTCTTTGGGCTTTCAGCTTCTTTGGTAATGGGTATTTTCTCTCTGTGATTGTTAATTTTGCTTGCTGCTCACCATTTTTGAAATGGTAGATCTTCTCTTCATGTTTCAGAGCTGTTTCTTTCTTTGTTATCAAATAGATTGTGGTAGTTGATAGAAGAACTCGTCTTTAGTGAGTAATTTGAATTCTTGCTTTAATATTCAGTTTCTTTTAATTATATAAGGATATAGTAACTAGTTCTTTTTGTTTGCATCTTAATTTATTGAAAATTTTGTTTCTTGTTGCCTACATGTTTGCTAAAATCTCATGCTTTATATAGCATTAATAGCTGTTTGGTGGATCTGTCTAGACTAGAGTGAATTGGTGGTTCAGAAAATGACTGCAAGATCTTATTAGGAAAAAGAAAAAGAAAAAGATTATTTTCAATAAAGAGCAAGTCTGACTATGATTTGCTTCTTCTTAACCTAACTGCCATTTCTTGTTTGCTCAGAAAGATAACTAGTCTAATTCAAAAGGGATATGCTAGCCCAATGTAATCAAGTAAACAGATTGGCCTAGGACTAGGATTGGAGATTGGTAGGGAGTTTCTAGTATATGTTTTCAGTTTTAACAATGTCAGCAAACATCTTGATGATGGACTGCATATTGTAGGTGGAGCTGAAGATCTTCCTGCTAAGTTAAATGCGATGTCGGTGAATAACAATTCACTAGTTGTTTGCTTTGGTGAAATGTTGATAGACTTTGTTCCCACTGTTGGGGGGGTTTCTCTGGCTGAAGCACCTGCTTTCAAGAAGGCTCCTGGTGGTGCTCCAGCTAATGTGGCTGTTGGCATATCTCGATTAGGAGGATCATCAGCTTTTATAGGCAAGGTAAATCTAAAATCTACCTTTACTCTGTGACGTATCTTTAAACTAATTCTATGGTTTCCTTGTTTCCCTGTTTTGATTACCTTGAAGATGAAAATTTGCTTACCTTTTAAAATTCCTCTGTCTCTTGATTTTGGTGTAAATGCAAAGAACCACTTTTTACCTACCTACAGTCAATATCAGTCTTCAAAAACCCTCAAATTTAGAGCAATAAAGATATAGTGTTTGTTGCTGATGAATATGAATTATTTAATGTTTGTCTTTAAAACTAACTTCCAAAGTCATACCATGATATGAATAGGACATCTCTTTTTCTGCCAAAGTTGTCTGCTTTTAAGCTTGTCCTGTTTTAAAACTAAATTGTGATTTTGAAATAAACCATTTGTAAAGAACTCTGCATGAAGCATGCTTTCTCACAAAGACATTTCGTAGTTCTAGTTTTTCTTAGCTTGTCCTGTTTGAAAACTAAATTGTGATAGTGAAACAAACTATATTTAAAGAACTCTGCATGAAGCATGCTTTCTCACAAAGAAATTTAGTAGTTCTAGTTTTCTAGCTTGTCCTGTTTGAAAACTAAATTGTGAAAGTGAAATAAACTATTTTTAAAGAACTCTTAATGAAGCATGCTTTCTCACCAAGATATTTTGAAGTTCTAGTTTTCTTTCTTTTTGTTGCAAAATTGCAATCTCCTGCTTTTCTTTGGATCATGATATTGATGTCAATGAACCCTTTGCTTTTGAACTTAGACACACTTCAACTTTCAAATACTTTGCAATTTCTTATCAGGTAGGTGAGGATGAATTTGGCTACATGTTAGCTGACATCTTAAAACAAAACAATGTTGACAATTCTGGCATGCGATTTGACCACAGTGCAAGAACTGCACTGGCATTTGTTACACTCAGAGCTGATGGTGAACGTGAATTCTTGTTTTTCCGTCATCCAAGTGCTGATATGCGTCTTCTTGAGTCAGAACTTGATATAAACCTCATTAAGCGGGTATTGCTATGCTTACTGCCATTCTAAGTTACAATTAGTATATAAGAAATACTTGTTTGTTAGACAGATTCGGAATTTTCTGATCTCCAAATAACATCTATTGCAGGCAAAGATCTTTCATTATGGTTCTATTAGCTTGATTGAGGAACCATGCAAGTCAGCTCATCTTGCAGCAATGAAGATTGCCAAAGGGTCTGGGAGCATCCTCTCTTATGATCCAAATTTAAGATTGCCACTGTGGCCATCAGAAGAGGCTGCCCGGAAAGGCATAATGAGTATATGGGATCAAGCTGACCTTATTAAGGTACGACTATTACCCAACTCATACCCAAAATATGTGGCTTTGGCATTAATACATATACCATAGCTTTTATATTGAGCCATGAAACATAATTTAGCAACCATCTGCAGGTAAGTGAGGATGAAATAACATTCTTAACCGGAGGTGATGACCCTTATGATGATAACGTGGTGATGAAGAAGCTTTTTCATCCTAATCTTAAGCTTTTGATTGTAACTGAGGGGTCTGAGGGTTGTAGATATTACACAAAGGTAATATTATCTAATTTTATGTTTCATCTTTTTTTTCCTTTTCTTTATAAAAATGATCTGATCTTTTGAATATCACTAATAGGAAATTCTCACTATCCTTGTAGCTACTTGTCTAGTTCAAAACATTTGATGCATTTTTGCAAATAAAAAACCTATATCATAGTGAATGCCCTGAACTGAAAATTATCTTCTGGCCAAAAAAAAAAACCTGAAAATTATCTATACGATTTGTGAGCAAATAATCTGATGGCAGAGGTGCATAACAGTCATTAATCACTGTGTGGAAAGAACTAATATGATTTGCATAGAGAAGCTTAGATCAACCTATATCCTCTGCAGGCATTCAAGGGCAGGGTTCCTGGCATTAAAGTTAAACCTGTTGACACAACTGGTGCTGGTGACGCATTTGTCAGTGGCTTACTGAGCAGTCTAGCTTCTGATTCGAAGTTATTTGAGGTATCTATTGTTCTTGCACTAATTAAGACAGATCATTTACTCTTATCATTTTTCATAACGGATATTTACAGATCTCCACTTTAGTTTAAGTAATCTCAGCAGAATCTTATTATTAAACTCATTTATTCCTGGAATTTTAGTGCTATTTAAATGATCTTTTTAGGGGAAATTTAAGGTGTTAAGTACAGTAATACTTAGCATATTGCACTAAATCCTGAAGCCGCTGTCTGTAAATAGTTTTGAATTGTAGCTGTTAACCTAAAAAACCTATGAATATATTAGTAATGCTTTTATAAGTTATAAAACCATAGTTTCCTCAGAAACATGTGTGAATTTTGTATTTTTGACAGGATGAAAAGCGGTTAAGAGAAGCCTTATTCTTTGCAAATGCCACTGGAGCCCTCACAGTAACAGAGAGAGGTGCGATTCCTGCTCTGCCTACAAAAAGGGCTGTGCTTGATGCAATAACCAAATGTGCAGCATCATAGAAATGAAAAGGAGATATACTAATTGGTATACTGGTTCTTTTCCCCCCTTTTTGGGTATGAAGCCCTTGTAGTTTTAGTTTTCTTGCCGAGGTTCAGAGTACTAGTTGATCCTCATAGAACAGTATAGATGTATAAGCCACTAGTTTCCTTTATTTGAGCTAATTTTTTTAACTCAAGTGTTATAGAAGTTTCGATGTATCAATAAAACAAGCAAATCCCATTTTAATCTCACGGGAAGATGAAATGTGCTTCTTCACTATATTGGATTATATCTCATGTACTTGTGGCAGATAAACATTTGAAATTTGCTGAAAAATGAAGTTTTAAAGTGGAATATACAAAGGATTAATATTTGATGCCTGTCAGTCTATGATATGTTGATACCTCAACACTAAGCAAAATTAAAGGTTTTAAGGTCCTTAAAATTAAATATCTTGTTCTATGTAAATAGTTTATTTAAGGTATAAATGTCACTTTGCACCCTTAAGTTTGTACGGACTGCCACTTTGCACCCAACTTTTTTATTTTGACCAAAACACACCCTAAAATTTAATTTTTGTGCCATTTTACACCCTCTGTCCGGTAGGACAAACGGATCGGTCATGGCGTCTGACGTGGCATGCCACGTGGACAAAAAATGACACGGGGCACGTATCCTTTTGTGCACGTGACATGGCACGTGCCACTTTTTTGAAACACATGGCATGCCATGTGTCACTTTTTGGTACACATGGCGTGATACGTGTCACTTTTTGGTACACATGGCGTGATACGTGTCACTTTTTGGTACACGTGGCGTGCCACATGTCGCTTTTTGGTACACGTGGCATGCCACGTCAGACACCGTAATAGAGCCGTTTGTCATACCGTGACGGAGGGTGCAAAGTGGCACAAAAATAAAACTTTAGGGTGCGTTTTGATCAAAATAAAAAAGTTTGGTGCAAAGTAGCAGTCCGTACAAACTTAAGGGTGCAAAGTGGCATTTATGCCGTTTATTTAATTACCTTAAAAAATGTAATTCGCCCCGTCAAATTTCTCTCTTGAATTGATAAAAGAGAGATCCGAAATTCCCAGGTAATTGTTTCCTTCTAACAAGTTTTTTTACCTAATATAATTGTTTTCACCTAATTAAACATCTATATAATCAACTTGTGCCTAAGTCTAGATTCTTGCTCTTTATTCACTGCCTTGCTGTGAAGTTTGCTTTTCCCAAATAGGGATCTCATTTCAGATTGCAGGAAATCAGTATGGAGGATTAAATCTAGTTTAACCGATAAGATTACAAAGAAACAAAATTTAGTAAAGACGCCAAAACTTGATAGCTAGTTCAATCAATCTAGAACTTTCGTTCTTTTTTTTTTTTCTTTTCCATCCTCATCCACGAAGAAGCTGGACGACGACTAGCAACTTGCAAAGCCAAAAGTCATCAGAAATTTACAACGTTTACACCTCCACCAACAAAGAAGTTTACAAATCTCCCTTTCAAACCCCAAATCCAAAAAAAAAATCATAACCCGTGAAGACCTAAAAAACCTTTCCTTTCCCTTTTGGACAGACGAACATCCTCAACGCTGTCATCACCATGGCGGGTTCGGGTTCGGGATGACTAAATGTCAGGATCCGAATCCAATCATTCACATCAGTGGACACGAATTCCGTCTCTTGCACGTCAATCAATCTGTTCATAGGATGACTATTGTTCGGACCGATCTCTGGGAGCATAATGCTTGTCCCAAGGATTTTGTCAACGTAACAATATTAGACCACCCTTTCTTGCACTGCACTCAAACAAATCAGAATCTTACACTCTTTTTCGATTGCTTCCCATGGATTGAGATTCCTGGTGAAAATATAGTTGAGAGATATATTGACCCTTTTTATGCAACGGATAATTGGTATGTTGGAGGTTACTATGGTCAAAGCCTCAGAAAGTGTGGCTTCGCTGTCCAGGTTCAGGTCAATCAGACCAATTTTGCTGGACTTCGGAATAGAAACTTGAATCTGTATGAGGCTTTGAAACTAGGGTTCGACGTGGAGTATGATTTCCATGAAATTTTCCGTTCGAAATGAGAGGATTTAGGTGGCACGTGCTTTAAATCAAGTTCAGAACTTCTATGCAAGCAGGGTATGGAGTATGAACAATATCCCCTCCCCTGTTCTTTCTTTATTTTCATCCTTCTATTCTTTCACTATTTTGTAGTACATCTTTTTAACTGTAAGTAAAATAAGTTTTTCAATGTATGTAGGTGATATAGGTAGCAAAACAAATGCAAAACTACACAACAACAATTCATTAGTTGTTTGCTTCGGAGAGATGTTGGTTGACTTTGTACCAACCGTTGGAGGGGTTTCGCTGGCTGAAGGACCTGATCTCAGAATATCTCCCGGTGGTGCTCCGGCCAAATGTAGCCGTTGGCATATCCAGATTAGGCGGTTCATCAGCTTTCATAGGCAAGGTAAATTTAAATATCTAATGATAACCCTGAATGATTTCAGTCTAGCTTCATAAATTTTTTGGCTAAGTAATGAAATATTTCAACCTCTGTTTCTGAAACAGAGTTCTTATCGATAGGATGATTGAAACATGTCTTCTATCTGCCAAAGTTATGAAAACTAAATTGCATATTTCATGAAAATGATGATAATAAAAACAGAGTATATGTTCTCAAGAAGGGTACTAGTACTACTGTTCACAGTTCTGTTGCAAAAATTTGAATGCCCTGCCTGTTGGGTTCATCCGAACGATTTTTGTTTCTTATTTCATTGATTTCTTACTTCTTAATACTCTTATACCATATAGGTTGGTGACGATCAATTTGGCCATATCTTAGCTGACATTCTGAGAAAAAACAAAGTCAACAATTCTGGAATGCGATTTGACCGTAATGCGAGAACCGCATTGTCATTTGTTACACTCGGAGCTGACGGTGAACGGGAATTCTTGTTTTTCCGACATCCCAGTGCTGATATGCATCTCCGCGAATCAGAACTCGATACGAACCTCATTAAACATGTTTTTGTTTTTCACTCTCTCTTCTTTGTGTCAACTAGTTAAACTTGACTCCTTGAAAATCTTTCTAAGAATGTCCAAAACTTGTTGCAGGCTGGGATATTTCATTATGGTTCGATTAGTTTGATCGAGGAACCATGCAGGTCAGCTCACCTTGCTGCAATGAAGATTGCCAGAAAGTCTGGCAGCATCCTATCCTATGACCCAAATTTGAGATTGCCATTATGGCCATCGGCAGAGGCTGCTCGGCAGGGAATAATGAGCATATGGGATCAAGCAGATATTATCAAGGTACAATTTTGTAACTATATACATGAACTACCATAATTGTAAATAGGTCTTTTTTTTTTTTAAAACCCCATCTAGTATCCAGAGTTTTGCTCTGACTAATCCTTAGGGGCGGATCTATATTACTGTCACGGTGGCACGGATCCACCTCAATCTCTAAAACTCTACCTATTATATGTTGAATTTTGGATGGTGCCCACTCCAACTCAATCAAGTGTGCCTACCTTAGTTGATTAATTTATCATTGTACCCTTAAGTCATAGTCCATGTAAGTTTTAAGAGTATGTTTCATGTGTGTATAGAAGATACCATACGTCCGTACCTACACTACAAAAATTCCTAGATTCATCACTGTTAATCCGGATCTAACCCGCATTGCACACTTGGTTTTGGGGGGTAAGTCTACATTGGGGACAACTACGTTATATACAGGTCTTTTTATAGTATACCAATTGCTTGGCATTAATTTGCTTCTAATCCCTGAAAGTGCAGATAAGCGACGAGGAACTTGCATTTTTAATTGAAGATGATGGGCCTTATGATGATATTGTGGTGATGAAGAAGTTTTTTCATCCCAATCTTAAGCTTTTGGTTATAACTGAAGGATCAAAGGGTTGTAGTTATTACACCAAGGTAAAATAAAAATTGTTCAACTCTTCTAACTTTTTCTATGTTTTCATTAACAAGCTGACATTTAGATACAATATGATCTTGAACAGACATTCAAGGGCAGGGTTCCTGGCATTAAAGTTAAAGCTGTCGATACAACGGGTGCTGGTGATGCATTTGTCAGTGGGATGCTGACCAGCTTAGCTTCTGACATAAACCTAATTGAGGTATTAATTAAGACAGATCTTTTCATGAAAAAACTTATGTTCATCATCGAAGTTCTTCAAAAAATGAACATTTTTTTGTTCTTAATCTTAATTTGTGACAGGACGAGAAGCGGTTGAGAGAAGCTTTACTATTTGCAAATGCTTGTGGAGCCTTGACAGTGACACAAAGAGGAGCAATTCCTGCACTACCTACAAAAGAAGCAGTTCTTGATGTCTTAAAGGGGATTGCTGCTTCATGATCATCTAAACCAAAGCTCATCCTAATTTGCACATCACTTAATTCGTTTCGTTTTTGTTCTTTTACATTTTTTTTCCATTCTAATCTTTTCTCTCCTCAATTTTCTTCAATGTTTTACTTTTCTAAGCTCTGTGGAGTGCCCTGGTTATTCTATGACATTGGATTTTTTGGCCATTAGGTTGTTCTTCAAATTCTGTTTCTTTAGCCACTTGAATTGAATTAGACGATGTGCCATTCTTTATTGGATATATTATCTATAGAGTGACTTTTCTAAATCATATTACTTATATTATTATATATAAGCATAAATGCCACTTTGTACCCTTAAATTTATACGGGCGGTCACTTTGCACCCAACTTTTTTATTTTGATCAAAACGCATTTTAAAGTTTTATTTTTTTGCCACTTTGGACCCTCTGTCCGGTAGGACAAACGGATCGGTCACGGCGTCCGACGTGACATGCCACGTGGCATGTGTCCTTTTGTTCACGTGGCATGTCATGTGTCACTTTTTGGTACATATGGCGTGCCATGTGTCACTTTTTGGTACAACGTAATGGAGCTGTTTGTCCTATCGTGACAGAGGATGTAAAGTGACATAAAAATAAAACTTTAGGGTGCGTTTTGATCAAAATAAAAAAATTGGGTGGAAAGTGGTATTTATGCGATTATATATAAAACTTAACCTGTATAAAGAACTCCTAATTTGAGATTCAAAACCATTTTAAAAGACAGATTTTTTGGATAGAGGTGACAAAGTGAACCAGAAATTAACAAACTTTTCCGAGTTCAATTTGACAAAAAAAAGTCAATGCCATTCGTAAACCTGAACTCAAACTGACTTGAAGTTCAAATAACTGGACTCGAATCTGCCCAAACCCATTCGTAATTTGCCATGCCTAGAGCCAAAGAAAGCCCAAAAAGGATTAGCCATAAAACGTGATCAACATGTGCCATCCCCTAAATCGAAGGCCCAATTTTACGGCGACAATGGGAAATGGAAAAATGATTTTAGCATCACCGACCGGAGGATAAACACACCTTATTATTGAACCGGACCACTGAATCGGCTCGCCGGCCTCGCCCACTTACCCTCAGGCCTCAACAGTCAACATTCATTTTTTTAAATAGGGAAAATAGTCAAATACCTAAAAAAAAAAAAAGAAAAAAGAAAAAAGGAAAAACCACGTATCGCTCACGATCGGAAAACAAAGATTAAGATAAACCCCTCACGTTGTTTTTGTTTCTTTTGTCAATTGAAGAAAGCGAAACCAAGAAAAAGACAACATCGCAATGCTATATGTAAAATCAGATCAGAGGAATTAAAGAGAGAGTTTTTCCATTTTTCTTTCTAGTTTTGATTTCAATTCAAAACAAAAGGAAATTAAAGAATGGCTTCGAATCCTTCCCTGAAGGCGGAGATCGGACCCGATGGACTTGCTAGGGAAGCTCCCGTCATCGCCTACACCGAAAAGGTCACTTATATTATCTTCTTTTTGCTCTTCTCTGTTTCCTATAATGCTTTTGGTGAAAATGTGATGACGAATATGCATTTTGTTTTTTTGGTTGTGGCGGCAGATAATCGAGGAAGGGCGGCTCGAACTCAAGAAGTATGTTCATGCTGTCACTATTAGTTTTGTGATTTTAGATATAATATGTGTATAATTTATCGTTTACTTATATCTGAATTTACTGCATGTTGAGTTGAATTCTGAGAAACCTGGCCGTATTTTCTGTTCAATGCTGGATTTTAATTCAATAATGAGGAAAGCGTTCTTCTAATCTTGCACCACATTATTATGTAGAAAGAGAGAAGATATTTAGATGTATCTTTAGTTTTCTATAAGTTCTTTTTTTTTTTGAAATTATTAGTTTCAGGACTTAGCTTAAAGACTTGGAACTTTAATTCAGATCTAGAGAAACGGAAGGTGATTAGTGATTCTGTCATGTATTAATTTTTTTAGGAGGATTGGATACTGATACTACTTAAGTGGAGGATTGAATCTTAAAAGTCGATTGGTTCGATGTTGTTGCTATATTAAGATAATCAATTCTGAAGCAGATTTCCTCCAAGCTTGGTTATGAACTCGAAATTTGTTTTTCCTTTTAAATTTAATGATTTGCTTTTACCAATTCATATTGGGAAGGCTTCAATTGACAATCTCTGTTTTACCACTCATTAATCATGCACAAGGAGGGGTTTTTTACTGACAATTCAGTTCCTGGACTATTCGTTTTTTGCTTTAAGACTTTAATTTTCCCTTGTGTAGCATTTACTTGTTATAAAGTTGAAAGAAGAAGCTTTATAAAGTTATGGTTTCTTTTCCTTTTAATCTTCTTTGAGTTTGTGGTTCTCGTGATGTCATTTTTTCAGGCATTTTTTCCCCTAATTCCTTTGATATATTTTTTCAGAATCATAGACGAAAAATATTCTAAAATACAAGAACTTGAAAGAGAATTAGCAAATCTTTCCATGGAGATGAAACTCACCACTGGACCTAAAAAAGCAGGTATGTGTTTTTTCCATTTATATGCAATGTGTCTTCATTTATGTGTCATTGTCTATAGTCAAGCAACTCTTTCATTGTATAACATATGGTGCATGCCTTCAGCCCTTGAACTTATGAGAAAGAAAATAGAAATGTCAACAGAGAGAATCCGGATAGCCAAGCAGAAAGAAGAACAAGCACGAAAGGTTTGTCACACTTCTCTCTCTGAACTGTAATTGAGCTTGTATCATGGCATGCTATCTCATCTATCCTTTATTGAAGTACAGTTCTTCACTATTTTGCAATACTACTGCCAACTACGAAGAGACAGCAATATTATGTTGACTAGGGACCTGACAGACCAAATCATAATAGTTTAACATGAAAAAGTTGCCAATTAAATGTCGATTTAGTAAACCCATTAAAGGAGTGAATTTGCTTCTGTGAGTCTGTCACTAATGAGTGTTTCTGGATGAAATTACAAATTGAGATAAATTTTGGTACTTGTTTATACACTAATGGTAGGTTGTTAGTATATATAGAATGGAATGGTAGCTTGTATCTGAATAATTAAACTGATCTCTTGCACTAGATAGAGGCTTTGAACAGTTTTCAGGTTTTTTTTTCCCATCCATTTTATTGGTAAGGATATCACCTCCCATAATCAACCTGATAGTAGTTCTATACATATTTCAGATCTGGGAAGCAGCATTAAAGGCTCTAAATGATGAGGAAGCAATTAAGCAGCAGTTATGTGAGGACTTAAACCAGCTGGTATGCATCTTTCCTACAGGTGGATAAATGGGCAATAATGCATTGTGTAACAACTTTATGCTTTCCTTTAACAGGTTCAAGAAAGTAGTAACTCACAGTTTGCTCGACTTGAAGAATTGAAACGACGTCTGGAATCTCTGAACTCTAGTGGACTATCCACTTCGTCTCACCATGTAAATTTCTTCTCTCTTCATTATACTTGTAAATCTTCATTTAGTAGGCAGTCCTCTTGTTGGAGAAGAAAAATGCCTTAGAACAGTCATCGCCTCATCGGAATAGGCATGTCACCTTATGAAAATTTTTTCTCTTATATTTGAGTTCTGCTTGTGATTTTATTGCTACTCATGTATGAATTTACTGTTTATAAACAGCATTGACATATTAATGGAGATAATTATGATCTTCTTGTCGACCAACTCAACAGAACCTTTCATGACCAATTGACCATCTACTATTGGCCTTGTTGATGTTTAGCTCTCTCTAGGCAATTGTTCTATTAATAAATCCGAACCACACTTTATCCCTATAAAAGAAGGTGGAAAATGTGTGAAGTGTAATTTGCTGATTTTTCAAAAGATCATGTTTTCTCTAATATGATAAACTATTTTAGATATATGGGAAAAATACTTGTACCAATGGCCCTGATTTGCTTGTGGTTAGCCAGGATGAGGGCCGGGGTGAGGGGTAGGGAAACTATGATTTTCGGAATGTCTCAATCTGAAGTGCTGCTTTCACTAGAGTGCTGAATTCCTTGGCATCATTTTTATTTCTTTGATAACACTTCTTGATTATTATAAGCACCGGTATATGCATCATGCATGTAATTGTAGAATGATTGTTAAAAGTTTGCACTTGGATCATGCTTAGGATGGGAATGCAGTTGGATCTGCACAGGCTGTTGTAACTGTGGATGCTTCCTCAGTTCCTCAAACAACACAACTTAGCTCTACTGTTTCTGAAAATGTACCTAATCAAGGTAACGGTGGAAACGTTCCAGCTACAGATGGGCAGAATCAACAACCTGCAAATGATGGAGAGGTAAAAGGAAAGAAGAAAAGCCAGTTTCATGGAAGAGGAAAAGGGATTGGGGCTGTGCCAAAGGGTAGAGGACCTGCAGCACCTGGCTGGACAGGAGCGGGATTTGATGTGGATGGTAGAAATTAGAAGCATTCTTTTGAATCTTATCTTTCTTTGCTGAAGGATCGGGGCAAAATATCATCATTTTCACATATTATGGGGTATCTCCAGTCTTTTCCCCACCTTTATTTTCTGATCTTTATTTTTTGTTCCCAATTGCATATAGTTTCTTGATATGAATGATGCCATTTGGCTTTTCTTTCTTTTTTTATTTCCAGGACTGATGTATTTCATTAGAATTGTCCTCAAGCAGGAAATGATTTGGAAACTACCTCTTAAACAATAATAAAGAAAAAGTGTATTCTCTCTCTCTC